>OY856186.1:249525527-249625923 GCA_963693315.1 Diogma glabrata
ATGCATAATCCAAGTCGTTTAGCATTTCTTTCAAGCTGAGAGAGACTATTCTTAATATCGCTTGTTCTACGTCCGAGAAGCACAATATCATCTGCGTAGCCAAGAACTTGACTAGATTTGTTATATATGCAGTTTTGTGTCTTAATTCGGCTTCTTCTTATCGCGTACTCCAGCGACAAATTAAATAGCACGGGAGTGCATCATCTTGACGAACACCTGATGTCATATCGAAAGGATCAGAAACTGACCCTTCGATACTATTCTACAATTTGATCCCGAGGTTGTGAGTTTGCACAGAGAAACAAGTTTCTCTGGGATACCAAGGCATATTAGTGCGGACCAATGGTTGTCGCGAATGATACTATCATATGCTTGCTTGAAATCAACATAGAGCTGGTGAAGGCTGATGTTGTACTCCCAACATTTTTCCAGAATCATCCTTAATGTAAAACATTAAGGATGATTAAGGACGAAAACCACACCGATAGTCACCGATGATCGATTCGGCGAAAGGGATGAGTCGAGCAAGTACGACATTAGCTAGTATTTTATATGCAGTGTTCAACAGTGCGATGCCACGATAATTCGCACACTTTAGATGGTCAGCTGTTTTCCATTCAGCAGGTAGTTCTTCTTGGTCCCAGATTGCAAGAATCAGATCGTATATACGTGAGACCATAGCTGCTCCTCCATTTTTAAATAGTTCTGCGGGAATTCCATCGTTACCTGGTGATTTGCCATTTTTCAGTTTTTAATGACAGCTTCCACTTCTTCTATTGCTGGGTAAGGGACAAAAATCTCCTTAGTTGATGGAGCAATTGCTCGAATAGGATGAACTTTATTCGTAAGTTGGATTGTCGCGGGATGTTATTGATGACTTCTTCGAGTTCTAGGAAGAACAGGTCTTTAATATCATCTGCTTTGTCTTCAGTAGGTGCATGAACATTGACGATCGTTAAATTGAATTGCGTGCGGATTCTCATTGTGCATAACCGCATATTAATTGGGCAGAAGTCGATAACATGCTGATTCACGCGACGGTGTATAAGAAAGCCAACTCCAAATTCTCCTCCGTTTTGGTGACCGCAATAATAAAGAGTGTATCCTTTTGTGTTTCATGGATTCCACTGCCTGGCCATCTTAGTTCTTGTATAACGCCACTATATCCAGTGTGTAGCTCTCGACATTTTGTGTGAGTTTTAGGAGATCTCCTGATCTTCTAAGGCTTAGCACGTTCCAGGTTTCCATTTTTATCGTAGTCTGGGTACAGTTTCTGAGGTCGTTCTAATAATGAATCCGAGATATTCCGAGGCCTGTGTACATAATTCATTCAAATAATTTTTTACGGAAATGGGTGTTATTCCTTCGCCTAACCCAAATTTTCTTTAATGGGTTCGTTCTGCATCTTAAGGTCACCAGAAACAACTTTTTTACACGTTTATATAGCGAGCCGCTTGATCCAAGACAGACGCCCGCTCCAAGCCGCCCCTAACATGGAGAACAGACGCTTTTTGCACATTTATATAGCGAGCCGCTTGATCCTAGACAGACGCCCCCCCCAAGCCGCCTCTAACATGGAGAACAGATGCTTGAGTTGCATTGGTTTTGTGGCGTCAATGACTCACCGTGGTGCAGAATCATTGAGGGCTGATTGTATGAACAAGGATGAATAGGAAAAAATCCGAGGATAAAATTCTATCTTCATTCGAGGATTCTTATTTTTGTCGATTGTATGAACACGGATAGATTAATTTTTGTTTTTGTCTATTAAATAAATTTAATTATAAATTAAAAAACATTATTTCAAAATTGAATTTGAATATATTAAAATTATATTAAAAATATTATTTATTTTACTATTAACTAGGAGGTATCCCGCGGGCTGCGCCCCTCCCCCCCCCCCCCTCCCCCTTCCACCGCACCCCAATACACACTTTGCCTTTTCATCTGGCTTTGATACAATTTATCCATCTTAATCCAACCTCTTCTAATCTATTCTGTGTGCACCTGCTGCTTAACTATAATTCTACAAAAACCCATCGTGAAGTGTACAAACTATAAATTTTTATACGATCAATTACAAATGGTTGGAAATAATAATATGTATTAAGAAAATAATGAAATAGCAGCTTTTGTTTTTCTTTAGTTTATTTACAGAAAATGAAACTATGAAACTAAAAAATAATTTTGGAAAACAAACTATCTGTCATATAAATAATTAATTTTCTTATTAATATCGAAATGAAATAAATTATAAATTTGAACGAAATGGCTAAAAGACTACATTATCGAAAAATTTAAATGCCGCAAATGGAATGGATGGCATAGCCTTTTTTTTTTTTTTTTAACTAAATTGAAGCTTATTTTATATCCAACCACTTGTGAAAGTTTGGGACTTATATTATTTTTCGTTTTAAAGATAAAATTCGTTGTGCATATGACTGTCGGGAATCAGTTTTTTTTGTTCTGAAGGAAAATTATAAAAATGGCGATTTTTAGATTCAGATTTTTTTTTTCATTTTAAGTGATTACGAGTAGAAACATTAAATTTGGAGAAATCTTGATGGTAAGGATTGGTATGTGAGATCAAAAACTAGATTATTGCATTATAAGTTTGTCAAAAAAATGTTGTCAAGTGTGTCAAAAGAAAAATTTTTATTTATTTTTTTACCCAATTTTTTGGAAAAAAATAAAATGAATTATTTGTTTGAATGAAATTTTGTTATTATTATTGAGAATTATGGCATTATAAGTTTGTCAAAAAAATGTTGTCAGGTGTGTCAAAATAAAGATTTTTATTTATTTTTTCACCCAATTTTTGGAAAACAATAAAATTATTTGAAATGAAATTTTATTATTATTATTGAGAATTATGGCATTATAAGTTTGTCAAAAAAATAATGTCAAGTGTGTCAAAAAATAATTTCATTTATTTTTTTAGCCATTTATTTTTTGGAAAAAAACGTAGCTGTTTTTATGACGTATATGTAATTGAAAATGAAATTGGACATGGAAATTTTTGAATTTGTTATAGATTTTTAAATATTTTTGGAATTTTGAAAAAAGTTTGTATTTTTGATTTTGTAATAATTTTTTTGCAATATTTTTAGAATTTTGAAAAAAGTTTTAAGTTTTGATTTTGTAAGAATTTTTGGAATATTTTTAGAATTCTGAAAAATTTTTAATTTTTGATTTTATTATAATTTTTAGAATTTTGAAGAAATTTTCGATTTTTGATTTTGTAATAATTTTGGCAATATTTTTAGAATTTTGGAAAAAGTTTGAATTTTTAAGAATTTTTGAAATATTATTGGAATTTAGAAAAAATTTAAATATTTGATTTTATTCTAATTTTTGGAATATTTTTGGAATTTTGAAAAAGTTTGATTTTAACAATATTTTTGGAATTTCGATTATAATTTTCCGGCAACGTATTGATGTTTCGTGTTAGTTTTGTAATAAATTTCTAAACAGAGATAAAAAAATACTTCTACTTTAACAAAGAGTTATGTTTGATATACATCACTGCCCAAAACTAAAAACCATGTCCTCATAAAAGTTTTTTGCCGAAAACTATATCAAAATCCTTAACCCAGACCGAAGTCTTGATATCTCAGAGCTGTGAGATTTCAGCCCCTCCATATTTTTGTATTAAATTTCTAAATATTACGATGTATGAATTCATAGGATGAGAAAATATTTCGTCAACACTTAAGTCAACATTCTAATCAACATCCTAAGTCACGAGTGGCATTATGGCACGAACCACAAAAAATTTTTCTAAAAGAATTTTAGAGAAAATGAAAAGTAATTTCGAATTGCAAAATTCAAGTGATTTCCAATATGTACTTAAGCTTAATTGTTCATAAAAAACCCTTCCAAATTAAAAATTCCCCTGAAGTTGTCTATATTTCGTAACCAAAAATATAGCAATGAATTGACCAAATATTGCGTCAGATATTAAGGTTTGCATTGATTGGCAACAATCAATAATGACTTTACACTCGTGACTTAGGATGTTGATTAGAATGTTGACTTAAGTGTTGACGAAATATTCTCTCATCGTGTGAATACATACATCGTAATATCTAGAAATTTAATACAAAAAATTCCAAAAAAATAATTTTTATGTTCTATAAAAAAAATAAACAAAAACAATAATAAAAAATATAGGGTCCGCGTTGAACCCCGAACCTTTCTCACAACCTTCTACATCGACAAAGACAGCGAAATTTTGTACTGAGTTTTTTAAACATCATTTTATTAAATCGGTTATTTAATAATTTAAATGTTTAAAAATGTATATTATAACACAAACTGTTTTTTGTCCCAATAATATCAAATGTTTGCAACCTACATTGTTTTTAAAAATTATTAAAAATCTATATTTTTCTATGCTGTTATGTTCGCTGTTCTATAATCTATAGAATAATTTTCTGGGTTTGACTCCTGCTATACTAGTGCTACAAAGGGGAGTTAAGAAAAGCATTTCAAATATTTATATTGGCTTTCATACAAAACACAACTATACACAGTCAAAAATAAGCTGAATATGTAATGCAAATTGTTACACATATAGGTCCTACGGAAGTCTCCATTACAAAATAATGCAAAGCATGTTTTAAAGATAAATTTCATGCTCTTGGCATTAGCAAGTTGTTTTCAAACTTCTAGAGTAGCAAGTTGTTGTCAAACTTCTACCATTTCTATAAAAAATAAATTATTATGTTAAAGTTGCACAAAAATTTGTAGTTTTGCATTAAAATTAGTTTTAATGCAACATTTGCTTTGCAATTTAATAATAACTTGCTTAACATAACCCATATAGCATATCTTGTATTAAAAATGGCAGTTACTTTTTCAACTGTGTATTCATTTAAAAAATTCTCTCTGAAATTTCTCATGTTTTTGCTTTAAAACGATTTATGTTTGTTTGTGAAGTATATTAATTACTATAAGTCAAGCATAATATATAGCATGTTTTTACCTATATAGGTTCAAAAGCAAAATTAAAACATATTACATATGAAAAAAAAACAGATTTAATAAAAACAACAACAAAAACTATAAATAACTTTTTAAAAAATCCCCCCTCTAAATTTTATTAAAACAATAACAAAAAAAAACCAGCGGCAGGTATATCCGCTAGAAATAGGTAGATTTCGGGGTCAGACGGTTTTGTGTCCAAATAAAATTAGATAAGTCAGATTAGTTTAAATAAAAAATTTAAGTAGAAACAGAATAATTCAAAAAAATTATTGAACCAAATTAAATACATAATCCGAACTAACTCCATCAATACAATTTCGGAACAGTTTTATTTAAGTTGGTTTAAACTGCTTTTAATAACATATTAAATCCACCAAAGATCAAATGAACTACGTCACAACTACAATTATACCATCACACATAATTTATAATCAAACATTATCAAACAACTTTATTTAAAATTATCTTTTGTTGTTGTGTTTTTTTGTTCTTATTTAATCTTTTTTCAAACGGTTACTTAGTAAAAAAAATAAAAACAAAAGAGATTTTGATAATTTTTCTATGGTATTAAATGGCTTGATATTTTTCTTGCAAGGGGTGCATTATAATGCTTATAAAAATGGAACCTTTTGGGTTAGAAAGCTGAAATTTTTTGAGGCTATAGATTAAAAGTATGCTTAAAAGTTTAGATAATTTAAATACCATAAACTGAAATATGATGAAAGCATTGCCTTTTGCGTTTGTTTTCATTTCAACAGCCCTGGGGACTCAACCTTTAGACTTGAACTATTTTATTTTTAAATTTTGGAAAGATTTATATTTTATATACGTGAGAAAAAGTTTTCAAATATGAGCTTGGCCATTTTCAGCTAGATCAAGGACAGCAAAGTTTAGTAAATTTTTAAAACAGCTGATTCTTGAAGAACCTGAAATGCCAAGGTCATCTGGATAAAAATGATAAAAAAAAGTTCAAATATTCAGTATTTTTAAATTTTATTAAAATATTATGATTCAAACGGAAGTTATAGCGCCCTAGATAATTCGACTTTTTAGGCTCTAGCCGCTTAACCGTAGCCCGGATATGGCCAGTTCACGA
This sequence comes from Diogma glabrata, assembly GCA_963693315.1. Classification (NCBI taxonomy): domain Eukaryota; kingdom Metazoa; phylum Arthropoda; class Insecta; order Diptera; family Cylindrotomidae; genus Diogma; species Diogma glabrata. Next base: position 249,531,613 of record OY856186.1, read on the forward strand.
ACTTGTCCAAGACATTATTTGCCGAAACATACACAGAAAATTATTTTGGTAAAGGTCGAAAAATGCGACCGTGAGAGTGCCGCTAAATTCCGTTATACATCATATCGTTATATATATATATATATATATATATATATATATATATATATATATATATATATATATATATATATATATATATATATATATATATATATATTTATATATATATATACATATATATATATATATATATATATATATATATATATATATATATATATATATATATATATATATTTATATATATATATATATATATATATATATATATATATATATATATATATATATATATATATATATATATATATATATATATATATATATATATATATATATTTTTTTTTTTTTTACTCTTTTGGGCGTAACTATGACTACAAAATATATGGTTAAAAAGTGACACTTTACGGCCGCAAATCACAGTAATAAAGTACCACTTTAATATGTAGGCGAATAAAAAAATATTTGACTCGAGCGCGGGACGAGAAATCATTTCATAAATGTTGTCGTTCCGCGCTGGAAAAGTTAATTTATTTTTAACAGTAAAAATCGTTTTTCAATTAACTAAATATACGTTTTTTATAGAAAATTTAATGTAGAATACGATTTTTATACCAAACACTCTTTAATTTTGTTTGATAGTGACTAAAAATCGATTTCAACATTTTATTTGTTTATAACAATAGGGATTTGTTAATAATTTTTATATATAACACTTTTTTTTTAAATTCCATCTTTTAACTTTAAAATAAAACAGAAACAAAGTTTCTATCTTTACCAGAACCGAAGTTATGAATCTTTGAAAATAAGTCTTCAAGCCATAAATCACGAAATTCTCGAAATTTAGATCTGCTCTATTTCTCCCCCCAAAAAAAAAAATAATAAAAAATCTTCAAACACGTATCTTTTTGTTTATGTAGAACCCGTAAAAAAATTTCAGTCAAATCAAAAATGTCTTAGTCACATTTTGTCCTAATCTGTTCGGTGTGTTAAAGAATGACACATATATGTAATTTTTTGTCGTCCCTCGCATATTTTAAATTAAAGGAAAATAAACGTTATACACCATGGTCATACTATAAACTCATTAGGTGGGGCAATGACTAAAGATCGATTTTAACATTTTATTTGTTTATAACAATTATAGGAATTTGTTATAAGCTTTTATTAATTTTAATTTTTTTTGTAAACTAACATCTTTTAACTTTATGAATATTTGAAAATAACTCGTTAAGCCAAAAATCACGAAATTCTCGAAATTTAGAACCGCTATATTTTCCAAAACAAAAAAAAATCCTCGAACATGTATATCTTATTTTTCGAAATAAAATCTGTAAAATAAATTTCAGCCAAATCAAAAATGTGTCGGTCAGATTTTGTCCAAATCTGTTCGGTTTGTAAAAAAATTACCCATATAAAAGAAATAGTGTACTCTTCTCGACTGTATCGAACAAGTTCAACCACCGAATTATCGAATTTCGTATTCTTTTGGATGCAGTGCAATACGAAAAATAAAAATGTCGATAATTCGTTGTTGGAAATATACCGAAATTTGCTCGGTATAGTCGAAACGAATTCACTAATTCACTGTAAGGCATTCATGCAATTAAGTATTTTGTGATATAAATTGTATGAAAATCTTTCTCGGCTGGAAATAAATCTCGACTGGCCCAGAACCCTTCACTTTACACTATATTTATGCAGAACTGCAGAAAACATTTTTGACTCCATTTCATAATCTTCTATATGTCTCTATTGTTTTCAAAATAACATATAGCCAGGGATGCGTTTCGAAATTAACCACGGTTAACCATAAGGTAATAATGTCAATAATGTCATAGTCAAAATAGTGACGTCAAATATTAAATTCAAATTACCATAGTAAAGCTGTCAAAGTTAAATTGTAAAAGACCGCTAAAAATTCAAAATTAATAAAAACTAATATTCTAATTACGATAAATAAAACTAAAAATGTAGTGTATGTTTTTTATTTCTATAATTTATTTTTCAATCTTCAGTATCAAATAAAAATAACACATTTCACTAAAAATTATTAAATACTTAATAAATAATAATTAAATGTAAGATATATTCATTCACAAAACAATATAATTTCTAACTTTTTTTTCCACAACAATTAAAATTTTCTTTTATTATAAAAAACTATATTGTGTTTTATAAATCGGTTGACATGTCGTTTTAAATATTTATATGTTTTGACATTAGAACCTCAACAAACTCTACTCTAGACTTGAGTAACAAAGTTAAAGTAGTGACGTCACAATTTACTATGACAACTAATTTTTATAGTTTTGGAACGATAGTACATCTGTCATCCAGTAAATTTTTTATTTTGCAGTTAATTATGGAACGACATTTGGTAGAGTAAAGTTAACCGCGGTTAACCATAGTTAATTTCGAAACGCACCCCAGTGTATAGATAGGATTAGGAATTTTTGAATATCTTCATACCTAATGCCTTTCGCTCCAGGTGAGATGGTTCCACCGGGGGGCGGGGTTCTTACTTATGAGCGGATTTTTGCTATAAAGCAGATTTTACATTGTATAATTGTGTGTACATATTTGTTTTCTACATTGTATATAGTTAATTACGTAAATTATATATTTAGTCATGTGTAAAGTTGGAATCGTCACTTAAAAAAAGTAGAGGCCAATAATACAATTGACTGATAATGCACAGCACACATTCTGCAAAAAACATTTCAGAGTTAAATTTGCGGTTGATATAACCAGTTAAATTTGCGGCTGATATAAGTAATGTCATTTTCTTTTTGACAAAAAAAGTGATCTGGGAGCAAAAAAAACAGCTGTCAGATCACTTTTTTTTTGCATTTCGTATTCTTTTTGTACAAAAAGATTGCTATAAAGGGGCTGAAATCTCACAGTTCTGAGATATCAAGACTTCGGTTTTGGTTAAGGATTTTGATTTAGTTTTCGGTATAAAACTTTTATGAGGACATTGTTTTTAGTTATCGGCAGCGATGTATATTAAACATAAAACTCTTTGTAAAAGTACAAGTATGTTATCTCTGTTTTGAAATTTATTACAAAAGAAATAGCTTATAAATTGAATTTTCCATGGAAATAAGTTCAAATCTTTTAGTAAAATACGCGAAATATTCCTTCGAATGCTAGGTAGCTATAGTAAACGCAAACAGACTTTTTAAAATACTTGTCGGAGCAGGTTTCAACATATTTTTATTCGTTTTTCATAGAGAATTTTGCCAAACGATGTTGGATGTCAAACTTTATTTTGCTAAATAAGACTTCTCGTAAAATTCATAACAAAACCATACAAGCATTTTACAAACATAATAATTTATTATAATAATTTTTGTACATTAATAATGTCGTTCAAAACTTTTCCGAGGTTCTACAATATTTTCTATATCCTTGTTGTCATTCCTTTTGTCAACACAATCTTTTATTCGCAATAATTTTAGCAATTTTTCTTCTGTTTGTTCATAATATTCCCTTATATATTTTCTCCCTGACACCCTTATTGAGAACTGCAATGCACAAACACTAAACGGTTGATTATCATCTTCATTCATTAATGTCATTACAATCATGTAAATTAAACGATTAAGTGTAAAACTTATAAGCATATAACCACATCCTTGATTGTCCAAAAACAATGGATATCCATATGACTGTGCATCAAACATAAAAAAGCCATATACCTCATCACAACCAAAACAAATAATCTTATCCCTACACTGAAGGACTCCATATTTATAATTACTATTAAAGAAATTCAGTAAAAACTTACTCAAGTTTTTTTTCAGTTCATATAAAACTCCATGATTCGGTGACGGAAGTATAAATTCCAATTCAAAACTAATCTCGTTCAAGCGATATTTCGTAAGTAGATCAGTGATTTTCATTTCATGATTTGGGGTTGCAATCTTTGCTGTACTTTTATTAAAATATTTGTCACCTTCAATTATAATTTGATCAATTAACTCTTCTGTCCAGAAAGGTAGATGATATAAATTAGCCATCAATAATGCGATCACATAAATGCCAAAGTATTGTTTATTTGCTGATGATTTAAAAACATAAGATTTTGGATGAATATTTCCCCATAATGAAAATATTTCCCGTTCGATTTCCACTTCAAAATTGTTCCACATTAGAATGGATTTCTTATCAAAATGCTTCTGTTTGTATTTTATCAACAAACGACTCCATGGTTGGATATAATAACTTTTTTTCAACCAATCCTTATTTTCATCAAAAGCTGAATTTAAATTACTATCGAAGTTGAATTCTGGAATCTTCTGTTTACAATCATCATAATAGACGACTGGCAACTCTATCCCTTTTGTTGTTTCGCTCCGTTGAAATCTTGTTATATCGATCGTCCATAACGAAAATACTTTTTCGGAATTTTGATCCTGATGCACAATACGGTGAGTCATAAATGCAATGCAGTTTCGTAAGTCCCTAAATAATACCCAAGAGGCTGTATTTCTTTCACCATCGATTGGTTGTGTTCCACTATCATCCATACAGTCTGCGTAAGCGATCCGCGCATCATCATCTCTGATTAAACAATCCATCGTTCGATAAGAATCAAATAAGTAAAAAAATTTATCTTTATGCAACACAAACGAACAATTGTTAAACTTTATTATAACAATATTTCGTTTTGAGAAATAGTAAATTAATTCTTGGTGTAGTGTGAAATTTTTCGTTAAAGTAACAAATTTTTTTAAGATAATATCATAGACATATCCATCGATGAGTAAGTTACATATTTCTCGTTTTTCATAAAAATTACTTAATCCTTCTTTGGATTTTCGATGTTGGTCGAACAAATTCAATCCATTTTTAATTGCTAAATCAATTAACTGTGAGCTCCAATTGGATAAGGGAATCCGAAGTAGAAACATTACAATATAGATTGATGTAAAATAACATGACTTCAAATTTTCTAAATCAACAATATTTCGATGACTTAGTTCAGATGATCCCTGAATTTTATATAACCCATCAAAATCAGTCTTCTTAAATGGTAAAAAACATTTAAAATTCATTTCCTTTTTCTCAAATTCATCGATTTTTATTTGTTCCACTTTAAAAACCAAAAGATTTTCATCGGGTTTTAAAAATAATTTTATCTGTTCTAATAAACAATTTAAATTTGTTTTGAAACAAATAATACAATGGTATAATCCTTTTTTACTCTGATTATACTCACGTAGGCCATAAGCATTGTAATAACCTCCATCGAACAAATAATAATATTCATTTTCTTGGACGATAACAAATGCATAGTTTCGATGAACAATAAATAATAAATTATTATTTCTAACTAATAACGATTTTAAACGATCCTTTAACTCTTCGTAAAAAAAGCTTGCAAGTTTTATGAATTTTAAATAAATCAAATTTAAGCCCAATTTTAGCTTCATATGGATATGATTGTATGTTGTAAAGTTCTCAATGGTTATTTTAAAATGTGGATAAACCTGTATCGATGTTTCTATTGCGTAATCTAAGTATTGAGAATTCCATTCATAAAGATTAGGATATTTATATTTAATGAATATAAAGCTCAGTAGTGCTGATAAGTAAAACGTTGAGTGCTTTTGAATACGTTTCGTTAGTAGGATTGAGACTCCATTCGATAGATCAATAAAATGTGATTTCGTTGCTTTAACGATTGTTGCATTATCTTGTTGTTCTTTTGGCTCACCACAACGATTCAGAGAATCGTCACAATGACAAAAATAAATGAAATCAAAAGCACAATTTACAATATCTTCGACTAAATGTCCGATGTAAACTTTATCATCCGTTTCGTAGTTTTTATCCCATTCAATTAAAAACTGATCGACATATTTACTTACAACAGTTTCATTCTTAAACTTATCAATATTCCATTTCACTAAATTATAATCGGATAAATCTCCATCGTTAATTGATTGAGTTGATATTTTCTTATGTTCGGTCACAAATTCATCTGGGTAATCTAAATCAAAAACGTTATCGTCAACGTCTTTTTGCTCGTCCTCCACCTTCTTTTGAGGTTTTAGTGTACAAGTTATTTTACAAGTTTGAATTTCGCTTATTGTAAACGGTGAACTTGATTTTAAATTACATAAATTCAAAATGAAATATGTTAAATTGCATAAATTTTTTAATTTAATTAAAACCGATAATCCATATTCTTGATTCAATGTCAAATTCTCCAAACGTCCCATTGGATCGAATATGTAAAATATATTGTTGTGATAGTAAATCAATAAGTAAGTATGTTCGGAGTGAAACAGCCCAACTTTATATTTTTGAAAAAATAGGTAAAACCCTTGGTATACATTAAAAATATTTAATTCCTTTACATTTAAACGTCCGATTATAATTGGTTGAGCATTGTCGAATTTAACACAATATTTCTTTACACGAAATATTTGATCATCTTGAAAATGTGCATAGTTATCATTTGCTGCAATTAGTATATCGTCTAAGGTCCTAGAACTCCATTCATCAATGGCAACAATTTTTATAAAACAATTTGCCACGTATAGGCTTGTCAGAATCTGTGTTACTTGATTCTTTTCCCCAAACATTGAATCATTTATATTAAAACTTCCGAAAATAGTTGACCTTAAATGTAACAAGCCAATACTTAAGTTTTGTGGAAGGTTTTTATTTCTTAATGATAATGGCGTTATATCATAAAATTTATCTTTTATGTCCAATTGTTTACGCTGCAGTAAAATATTCTTAATCAATCTTCTAATTGCGTCAGGAGTAAATACGGGTAATTTTTTTAATACTAGTTCATTAGATTTATCCACCGTCAAGTGTTTATTTACAGTTGATAAATGATTTTCATTGATGATAATCCCGCTTTTAATTATTAAAAATGCCTAAAAAGAAATAAAAAAATAAAATTTTATTTTTCATAAATAAAAAATTCAAAACTGGGAAGAATTGGTATACTGCGGCATGGAAAGCCATGTGGATGAATCATTTAAAATAAAAGTCGGTCAAGTGTAAATAAAATTCGTTCGATAAGGTTTCTGTGTAATAATATTCTACTAGAATAGTTCTTCTCAAAAACACAAGTTTAGAAATAAATTAAAAACGGCGCCTTCATAAATTACAACAAAAAAATATTGCGACGCTGATGCATAGGCTAACTTCACCACAGCTCTGGAAACAAAATATTCGGGATATATAGTGAGCTAAAATTAATAAGAAACTTTAATTAATGGCTAACCAATGTTATAGATTTCCCGTAGAACTACGCGAATTATAATTACATATATCAATATTATAGAAAGCTGTAGTATCCCAATAAACATAAATTCTGTAGTACGCGAAAAAGTGAAAAAAAAAATTTACTGGAAGTGAAAAACAAAGTTGGAATGCAAAGCTGCTGTGCACCGTACTAAATGTTTATGTACCAAGTTTCATTAAATTCGATCATCAGGTACAGATGTTATTGAGCTTTCAAAAAACCATTTGCTCGGGCCCCATACCACTTTGGTCACTATCGCTGAAAAACTAATCAATTCCTTGCCATACATATTTGCATCTTTTTCCAAAGTGTCATCAAAATTCATTAACGAATGAATTTTGTATGCTGCCAACAAATATAAAAAAAGTCCAAGCGGCACGTATATCCGCTAGAAATAGGTAGATTTCGAGATCAGACAGTTTTGTGTGCCAGTAGAATCTGATGTATCAGATTGGTTTAAACAACACAAACTAATTTCAAACAGATATCGAACAATTTTTAAAAGAAAATTAGCTACATATAAGCTTAAAACTATATCTATTCAATTTTGCAACAAACAAATATCAAATCTACCACAGAACATGTATGTGACAATTTATGACACAAACCTACGCTATATCATATGTCGTCCAATTACTGCAAAATATCAAAATAGTTTATTTCTAAGAAAAAAAATTAATTTCTTCTATTCAAACCTTTTTATTTTTTTTTTTTCATTGACTGTTATAAGGTTTTTGCAAATTGTAGTTATGGAGTGTTGCAAACTTTTTTTTTGAAGCCAACAAGCCAAAAACCTCTAACTGCAGAGGTTTATATTTATAAGAAACGGATTAAAATGTTTCCACAGATTCTAAATTTATGAAGTTTTTAAAAATATTAGTATCCAAACGGCCGTTATAACGGATTAAAATAAAGAATTTATTTTTTAGTATAAAGCCTCTAGTTATTTAACCATGAGTCAGATTTTTCTGATTTACGAACTTGTCCACTTGTCTTCTCAAAAACACAAGTTTAGAAATAAATTAAAAACGGCGCCTTCATAAATTACAACAAAAAAATATTGCGACGCTGATGCATAGGCTAACTTCACCACAGCTCTGGAAACAAAATATTCGGGATATATAGTGAGCTAAAATTAATAAGAAACTTTAATTAATGGCTAACCAATGTTATAGATTTCCCGTAGAACTACGCGAATTATAATTACATATATCAATATTATAGAAAGCTGTAGTATCCCAATAAACATAAATTCTGTAGTACGCGAAAAAGTGAAAAAAAAAATTTACTGGAAGTGAAAAACAAAGTTGGAATGCAAAGCTGCTGTGCACCGTACTAAATGTTTATGTACCAAGTTTCATTAAATTCGATCATCAGGTACAGATGTTATTGAGCTTTCAAAAACCAGGTGCTCGGGCCCCATACCACTTTGGTCACTATGGCTGAAAAACTAATCAATTCCTTGCCATACATATTTGCATCTTTTTCCAAAGTGTCATCAAAATTCATTAACGAACGAATTTTGTATGCTGCCAACAAATATAAAAAAAGTCCAAGCGGCACGTATATCCGCTAGAAATAGGTAGATTTCGAGATCAGACAGTTTTGTGTGCCAGTAGAATCTGATGTATCAGATTAGTTTAAACAACACAAACTAATTTCAAACAGATATCGAACAAATTTTAAAAGAAAATTAGCTACATATAAGCTTAAAACTATATCTATTCAATTTTGCAACAAACAAATATCAAATCTACCACAGAACATGTATGTGACAATTTATGACACAAACCTACGCTATATCATATGTCGTCCAATTACTGCAAAATATCAAAATAGTTTATTTCTAAGAAAAAAATTAATTTCTTCTATTCAAACCTTTTTATTTTTTTTTTCATTGACTGTTATAAGGTTTTTGCAAATTGTAGTTATGGAGTGTTGCAAACTTTTTTTTTGAAGCCAACAAGCCAAAAACCTCTAACTGCAGAGGTTTATATTTATAAGAAACGGATTAAAATGTTTCCACAGATTCTAAATTTATGAAGTTTTTAAAAATATTAGTATCCAAACGGCCGTTATAACGGATTAAAATAAAGAATTTATTTTTTAGTATAAAGCGTCTAGTTATTTAACCAAGAGTCAGATTTTTCTGATTTACGAACTTGTCCAAGATATTAATAAAACACACATTTTTAAGAAAGGTGTTTTGATCTGGCTCCACAAATGCGACCGTGAGAGCGCCGGTTGATTCAAACGCATTTTGTGTTTTACTAGCTTCTTTGTTGGAGCCGTTGATGTTTTATTGTGATCTCGAAATCGATTGTAATTTGGTTAATTAACTTATATTAAGCTATCAATTGTTTGTTCAACTATTTTAAATTATATCGTTGGTTGGGATCAAGGCTGTACAATTATATTTTATATTATATCGTTGGTTGGGATCCAGGCTGTATGAATTATAATTTCTTCCCTCTGTGTTTACAAATGTGCGTGTATGATGGGTGGAGTGAGTCAATGTCTGATTTTAGATTTATTGATTTATTTCTATTTATGTGTATAGCTAATGATTCCAACGTAAACCGCTTTTTCCAATTTTCCTCCTTAGTTATAATTAAGGTGTTGTCATAATCCAACTTGTGTCCTAGCTCTTTTGTATGTTTGTATGCTGCTGTGTTGTTTGTTCTTATTGTGTTAGTTTTTACATCGTTCTTCTGCTGTTTGATTCTGTTACCAATTTTTTGTCCTGCCTGTCCGAAACATCTGCCATCACAGTCTTTACAGTCAAATGCATGTATCACTCCATGCTGGTCCATAGTTTTTGCTTTTTCATAATTTGTTATAATTAATGATTGCAAATTACCCGATTTCAAATTACCCGGTTACTCGATTAGTATTTTCCAAATTACCCGGATTACCCGGATAACCCGGGTAGTTATAAAAAAATTAAAAGATGAAAAACAATAAAAAAAACCTCACAGTAGTAAACTAAAAATTAATCATTTTTTAATTATAAAATAATATTTCAAAAATATTAAAGCATTTAGGGTAGCTGTACTCATCCGATTTCGTATTTTGTTTTTTAAATTCCTGCAATAGAAAAAACCCGCTCCGATAAAGTGGATCTTCACGGTCAATAACGATTGATTTAAATTTTCTATCATTTTTTCGGTTTCCTTTATTTACATACAAAATTTTCAGCTCTTCATCAACTGTAGTACCCCTGTTATCTATAGTAGATCTTGTGTAGACAGCAATACATTTTTGTAGTTGTAAATTTTCAATATTATAATTAGACGCATCATTATCAGATTTGATTTTTCATTGCTGACGCATTTCCCCATTTAGTTGAAATTATTCGTGCACATCCAACTACGTGGCACGGAGATTTATCTGATGACATTTTCTTGAAATGGTCCCAAACTTTCGATGACACTTATTTTAATTATTAGCTTAAATCTTAAATAAAAACTTTTCATAATATATTTACCGTTTCTATTTTAAACTAAATACAAACAAATAACCAATGAAGACCCCTAATTTTTTATGACTTAATTTTAATTTTAATAAGAACTAAAATTCCATAAATTTTGTTATGTGTTCTTCGTCGTTCTTCTGTTGTTTTCGTAATCCAAACAATAATAATTAACTAGAGGGCAGTTTAATGTTTACGGATGTGGTTGGTTTAATGTTTATGGGCATATATTGCAACTTGTATGGTTAGAATAGAATCATTTGTCAACAACTAGCATAAAGAATAATTCAAATTTGCAAAAAGAGATTGAGCTGAATTGTATATTTGAATTTAGACTGAATTTTGTAAATTTTATTGAGAAAAAACTGGACCTTTTGTTGTTCGGGTACCCGACCAAAATATCCGGATATTAAATACCCGAAAAATCTTCCTAAATACCCGGGTATCCGGGTACCCGGATACCAAGATTGCAAACACTAGTTGTAATGATTTTGTTGATCGTCGTGCTGGGTTTATGCGCTATTTTAATTTTTTCCGTCATTATGTGTGAATAACCTAGTTAAGTTTTCTGATAATTCCTTGGAGTATGTTAAGCTTTTCTATTTGATGTTTTGTTTTGTGGGATTGCTATTGGTGGTCCTCATGTTTTCATATTTTTGTAGCATTCTTTTGGTGGTTTTGTTTGGATATCCATTCATGCGAAGTATCTTATATATTTTTTCAATGATTTCTTTTTTATATTGGTTGGACGTTACAGATAGCATGAGATGAATTGTGCCTGGTTGTTCGTTCGGAATGAAAGTGTAGTAATCTATTTTTCGCAGTCGTTTTTCGGTAATGTTTAGTTACTACCCGTCCATCTTGGTTTCTTATTATTAACATGTCGAGGTAAGCAATTTCGTTCATGCTATCAACTTCGTAGGTAAATTTTATGTCTTCATGTTGTGTGTTTAGGATATTATAAAAATTCTCCATTTTTTCTCTTACCTCGTCATGTTAATAACGTCACGACTTGTATTGGCTCGTGAAAAATTTTCATTTTTTTTACCCAATTTTTTGAAAAAAAACGAATTTAATTATTTGTATGACATGAAGTGTAATAGAGCATGAAATTGGACATGAACATTTTTGATTTTGTTATAATTTTTGGAATATTTTTGGAATTTTGAAAAAAAATTTATTTTTGATTTTGTTATAATTTTTGAAATATTTTTGGAATTTTAAAAAAAGTTTGTATTTTGTATTTTAATTTTGTTATAATTTTTGCAATATTTTTAGAATTTTAAAAAATGTTGCAATTTTTGATTTTGAAAAAATTTTCGAATTATTTTTAGAATTTTGATTAAGTTTCAATTTTTGATTTTATTATATTTTTTTGAATATTTCATGAAAACAGTTTGTATTTTTGATTTTGTTATAATTTTTGCAATATTTTTAGAATTTTGGAAAAAGTTTGCATTTTTGAATTTGTAAATTATGAAACCTTGCAATAAACTTAGAATTTTGCAAAATGTTTCAATTTTTGATTTTGGAAAAATTTTCGGAATATTTTTAGAATTTTGAATTTTTGATTTCATTATAATTTTTGGAATTTTGAAAAAAGTTTGTGTTTTTGATTTTGTTATAATTTTTGGAATATTTTTGGAATTTTGAAAAAAGTTTGTATTTTTGATTTTGATTTTATTTATAATTTTTACAATATTTGTAGAATTATGGAAAAAGTTTGAATTTTTGAATTTGTGAATTTTTTTTTATAAATAAAAAGTGCTGTGTTATAGTGTTTACAACATGTGTCACAACACAACAACACATAAATACCTTTTAAGACCTAGGTCCCACAACATCTTGCGCTCTAAGGTGCTGATGAACGCTTTTTTTAAACTTTTGCGGATTGAAACCAGCTGAGACTATGGATTTCAGCAAACTATTCCATTTGTATGCAGTTTAGACAAAGAAGTCTTTCTGTGATCTGCCAGTATGACAGCGCGGGATCTCGAACGTTTGACTGCTTGTGGTAGCCGATTGCCGAGTGAAACGGGGGTAAGAATAAGTTTGAGACATGATGTTGCTAATTTCATCTGAGCAACGATACGATAAACGATACGATATTAGTAAAAAACAACGAGGTCAGCAACAGTGCGACGATGTTGTAGGGAATCAAGTTTTGATGTCAAATCTCGATCAGCCACAATTCGTATAGCCCGCTTTCGAACAGAGTCCACGAGGGCCAAGATGGAAACAGAAGCAGCACCCCAAACTTGACAACAGTACTCTATACAGGGACGAATATAGGACTTATAAAAATGGAGCAATTGGTATGGAGTGAACATTTTTTTGCATCTATTTAGGAGGCCGAGTTTTCTAGACGCGCTTTTTGCCATCGCCATTACACGATCGTTCCAGAGTAGGTCATTTGAAACTGTGACACCCAATAAACGAATGTTTTTGGAACGAAGTTCCTTATCGCGCGTTGCGAAAGGGGGCTAGACGGAAAAAATTAAAACCAAAAGTTGTAACGACACTTTTTGAAAGACAAAAAGAGCATATAAAATAAAAAAATTATACGATTAAAAAAAAACGAAACAACAAACGAACGAAAATCGAAATAAGAAATTTAATTAAATTTTATTTTCAATTTAGTTTATGCTTTGTTTGCGGACGCGGAGTGTATAGAGTTATAGACGTATTATTTTGCAGGATTTAATTAGTTTTTTATTTAATTTTTTTTTAACAATTTTGTCTAGACCTTGACCCTGACCCAAATGAAAAAGACGCAGCTAATGCCATAATTCTCTATTATAATAATAAACTTTCATGTCATGCAAATAATTAATTTTATTATTTTCCAAAAATTGGGTAAAAAAATAACTAAAAATCTTTCTTTTGACACACTTGACATTTTTTTGACAAACTTATAATTCCATAATTCTCTGTAATAATGATCAAATTTCATGTCATACAAATAATTAATTTTATTTTTTCCAAAAAATTGTGTAAAAATATAAATGAAAATCTTTCTTTTGACACACTTGACAAAATTTTTTTGACAAACTTATAATGCAATAATCTAGTTTTTGGTCCCACATACCAATCCCAACCATCAAGATTTCTTCAAATTCAATGTTTCTTTTCGTAATCATTTAAAATGAACGTTTTTTAAGCAAAAAATATGCAAATTTCCTTGTTTTGACTCACTTGACGATTTTTTGACACACTTCCGGTACAATTATCGAACACATCGTCCTTTCAGCTCTTGCCATTGAGTAAACCTATTTTTAGAAAAAAAATTTTTGAAATCCCTCCAGCGGTTTTCTAGATTTCGTCGGATATGACGACCGGCCGGCAGATAGACATACATTTTTTTGCTTTTTTAGAATCAATAGGTCCTAAAACGTCGAGAAATACGAAAAAAAGTGGGGGTAAAAATTTCATTTATGGCTCGAGGTCAAAACCGACGAAATCTAGAAAACGGCTGGAGGGATTTCAAAAACATTTATTTCTAAAAATAGGTATACTCAATGGTAAAAGCCGAAAGGACGATGTGCTCGATATAACTGTCCCGGAAGTGTGTCGAAAAAATCGTCAAGTGTGTCAAAACGAGGAAATTTGCATATTTTTTGCTTAAACAACGTTGATTTTAAGTGATTACGAGTAGGAACATTGAATTTGGAGAAATCTTGAAGGATGGGATTGGTATGTGGGACCAAAATCTAGATTATTGCATTATAAGTTTGTCATAAAAATGTTGTTAAGTGTGGCAAAAGAATGATTTTCATTTTTTTTACACAATTTTTTGGGAAAAAATGAAATTAATTATTTGTATGACATGAAATTTGATCATTATTATTGGGAATTATGGTATTATAAGTTTGTCAACAAAATGTCATCAAGTTTGTCAAAAGAATGATTTTCATTTATTTTTTTTGACAAAAATTAAAATGAATTATTTGTATGTTGTTAAATGTAATTGAACATGACGTTATTGGTATGTGAGACCAAAATCTAGATTATTGCATTATAAGTTTGTCAAAAATATGTTGTCAAGTGTGTCAAAAGCAAGATTTTAATTTATTTTTTTACAAAATTTTTGTGCAGAAAAAATAAAATTAATTATTTGTATGACATGAAATTTGATCATTATTATTGAGAATTATGGTGTTATAAGTTTGTCAACCAAATGTTATCAAGTATGTCAAAAGAATGATTTTCATTTATTTTTTTTGACAAAAAATAAAATGAATTATTTATATGTTGTTAAATGTAATTGAACATGACGTTATTGATATGTGAGACCAAAATCTAGATTATTGCATTATAAGTTTGTCAAAAATATGTTGTCAAGTGTGTCAAAAGAAAGATTTTAATTTATTTTTTTACAAAATTTTTGTGCAGAAAAAATAAAATTAATTATTTGTATGACATGAAATTTTATTATTAATTTACAGAACTATGGAACTATAAGTTTGTCAAAAAAATAATGTCAAGTGTGTCAAAAGAATGATTTTCATTTATTTTTTTAGAAAATAATAAAATTAGTTATTTGTATGAAATGAAAATGATATTATTGTTGTTAAGAATTTTATTGCATTATAAGCTTATCAAAAAAATATTGTCAAGTATGTCAAAAAAATGATTCCATTTTTTTTAGCTAAGTTTTTGGAAATAAAAATTTAGCTGTTGTATGACGCAAATGTGATATGGACATTTTTGAATATGTTATAGTTTTTGAAATATTTTTGGAATTTTGAAAAAAGTTTGTATTTTTGATTATGTAATAATTTTTGCAATATTTTTAGAATTTTGGTAAATTTTTTAATATTTGATTTTGTTATAATTTTTGCAATATTTTTAGAATTTTAAAAAGAGTTTAATTTTATTTATTTGTTACAATATTTTTGGAATTTTGAAAGAATTATGAACTTGTGATTTTGTAAATTTTCTTGAAACGCTAAATGATCGCGTATATCCAAGGCTTTATAATAACTTTATATGAAAGTGAACCATATAAAGTGAACCAAGAAGTGAAACATACTCTTTAAGATTAAAATAAAGATTCGATCTATTACTTTAGATAATACATTGTTTAACTTAAATTATTTTCATATAATGTTCAGGAAATAGACAAAAAAAAATCCAGCCGATTGTTCCTTTAATTTCTCTAAAGCTAGATCTTCGTATAAATCCATAATACCTCTACCGGTATTGGAAGCCTTTGTATGAAACTTCTTTATGTAGTTCTAAACAATATTCCAAAAGTCTCCATCGATGACATGTCGTTTAAAATGTTACGTGGTAGCGTCCAAGGTTACAAAAAATGCGTTTTTTTTGCAAAAGTCTCGTTAACGGTGACCTTTATTGAAAAAGTAGTGGTTATATAATTTGTAACTTAGGAAATTTCCTATAAAAAACGTTGTATGTATTCTTTTTTTCATAAGTCTTGCGGTTCTCGAGAAAATTAGATTTAAAATTTGTAAGATATAGAATTTATTCCTTAACTATTGATATGTCTTAATATTGTAATAATAATTTTATTAATAACTTTTTGTACACCCTCAATTTTTGTATAACATGATGATGCTGTTATTTCATATGTAAATTTGTATTTATGTAAAAGAGAGATTATAGAGAAATAAGTCGATTGATTGTAATGATAAGAGATGAGATGAGATGTTGTTGGCATTCAATAATAAATAGTCGAATGTAAAGTTACTTGAGAGTTAATATAAAATAAATCTTGATTATTCTATTCGTTAATATAAAATAAATGGCAGTGTAATTCTTTGTAGTGATTAAACAATTAATTCTAATAGTTTTTCCATAATAAATTCATATATAACAACTATGTGTCGAATATTTGTAATTAAACATAAAATGTGGCTTAAAATATTTGAAAATTTACATAAAAGATAAAAACTTTTAAAATCACATTTTCTCGAAAACCGTTAGTCTAACGAGAAAAAGTATCACAACGTCTTTTGTAGAAAATTTTCGGAGCTACAAATTTTAAGCCCACTATTTTTTCGATGAAAAACCACCTTTTGTGACCTTTGACCTCTCGTAACATTTTTAGTGACACATCCATCGGTGGGGACATTTGGGAAATCGTTTATAACCACAAAAGGAAGGTGCAAGGAAAAACGCAGCTAGTTTTTCTCTCATTTTCCCACCGTATAATGTCTTTATTGCCTGTATTATCAATTAATTCAACCAGACATCATTTAGAATTTTTATATGGAAATGGAGACACAGAAAATTCATCTTAAAAATTTTATGGATTAAAAAATTTTCAAAGGGCTAAAAGAAAAGATATTTGTGGCAAACAGTTTGAAGGCATCAATATCATCGAGTTTGATTCAAACAAACGGTCAGAAGTTATTATTTTATCAGTCTATCGTCACACTAATAAATCGAATGTGAACACAACCAATACGAATACACAACTTGGAGTTCACAAATTCACAGCTAATTACTGCTAAACGTATGTCAATATCATTCTATTCTCTTAATAAAATATTAAACTATTATTTAATAATCTATTTTTTTACATAGTATAGATATTGTAATTTACCAAAAACGATAGATTCGTATATTTTAATATTAGTTTAGGTTGATTTCATTCAAAGAAAAGAACCAAGCTATTACTTTTACATAGATACCGTATATTTTTTACGCGTGTTTTTGCTGAACCTATCTATCGCGTAGAAGTAGTCTGCTGTTCAGTTTAAAAAATCGTTACAATAAATAATGAATGATTACTTACTTTTTCTTCTTTTGTTGTTAGTTTACAATGTTGGAATTGAGATTCTGGTATATGTTCCAAACTGTCAACCTACAAATGGAAAACAACTTTTACATAACATTACTAATATTATAACCATTTTTACCATACCGTTAACAAATCTTCACCATTTTCCCTATTGATACATGTAAAAGAAATTTTCGGTATATCTAACGAAGTCCGATAGTATTTCTCCTCCGGTATAATTATTGGAAACTGCCTGTTTTTGACATTATTGTTAATTTTATAGCACGTATCACTTGTGTCATATTCCTCGGGAGCCTTCTTTATCTTTCTGCAAATAAATATTAAAAAAAACATTTATTTCGAATATACACAAGAACAACATCTTTTACTTTTTTGTCGTTTGACATAATATTTTTTCATGAAAACATTTTTTATTTATAAAATTCATATTTTCGTCTCGATTCCATGTTTTTAGTATGCTAGGATCATCAATATTATGATTTTGACCTAAAAGTGACACAAATATTTTACCCATTACAAAAATATTAAAAATTATTATTCATAAATTTATAAGAAATTCAACAAATAAATTTTAAAAAAATTATTTAAAATTTTGAATGGTTGCTTGTTTGTTTCAGCTTCGGTTACATTTACAGCGA
Organism: Diogma glabrata; assembly: GCA_963693315.1. Classification (NCBI taxonomy): domain Eukaryota; kingdom Metazoa; phylum Arthropoda; class Insecta; order Diptera; family Cylindrotomidae; genus Diogma; species Diogma glabrata. The sequence goes on from OY856186.1 coordinate 249,549,807, forward strand.
AAACGATCTACTTCTCATTGAAATTTCGTTAAAAGCCCCATACACTTGTAAGCATGCTTGACCAGCGCAACTGCAAACACGTTTGTATGACAATTAATCAACCATTTTGATAGATAGTGTATGGTAGTGATTGAAGGGTTGGAAATCCTTCAAAAAACGTTGATCAAATATGACACATGTTTGGTTTGATGTTCGACCCAACCATAATTGGGTGTGTATTGTTATAATTGTCAACTTGTAACGCTTATCAAATATGCCCTTTGCTATAGAAATTCAAAACAATATACAAACTTATATTATTTTATATTTAAATTAATATTAAAATATGTATATTTTTTATAATTTATACTAATTCTTATATCAGATCAGAATCAGTTGCAAAATTAAATTCAGCCATAATAATTAAATTAAATTTGATCGAAAACCAGTTTTATCAAAAACCGTTTTTATCGAAATACCGGTTTTCAACCGTCATTTTATTGTTTAACCGTTTAAATTAACAATTGATATTGAACATCATCACCAAAGAGAATTTTATGAAAAAAACTTCTATCAAAAATGTAATTTCTGGAGCAGTCCTAAAAGACAAATTAAACGCAAAATGAAATAAATCGTTAAAAAAAAAGAGAGACATTTTTTCATATATTATTCGTTATAGCCTTAACTTATTCTAAAATTGGGTATATTTTGCTCCTGCGTCCATCAAGAATTCAAAATTCATCAAGAATACTGGAAGTTATACTCGAAAAAAGTTGAAAAAAAAAAGAAAAAATCATGTTTCTTTTTTAATTTTTTCATTCAACGCCATAAATTTTGAACAAACAATCTTCTTCTTTTATATATTAATACGCTAGATTAAAACTTTGTGGGGCATTAGGCTTTTTTATTCGAATTTTGATTCATTTGAAATTTTCACTGCTAACTGATATTAGTGTAACTTAGATTTTAAAGATTTTTGGGATTTTTCGGATCATAAATAAAAAAGTTATTATATACGGAAAACTTTTTCTATACATATGCATTATAAGTTTACATACATGCAAAAACAATTTTCTTTTTGCTTTAAAACAATGCTTTAAAATTTTTCTTTTTTATATATTAGCTATCGAACCGAACAACGAATAACAAAAACGAAAATTCACGTGGTATTTATCATTTTAAAATTCATAATATTTTTTATCATCGTACTGGTGCTTTAATTCCTGCTTATGGTCGACCTCCAATGTATGCACAATTATATTTTTATGATGTTGATACTGCTGCTAATATGAGAATGAATAGAAATACCAATGTATGTGAAATTTTTCTTATGCGTGAGATAGGTTTTGAGTTAGATCGTGTGAATCCTTTTGTTCGTTCTTTCAAATCAATGCATGAATTTTGTGAAAGACCTGAGAATGTTACTGCTGATGTGTCAATGGTTATAAAAGTTAACAGAGAATGTGATATTCGTCGTTTTAATGATGCTGTTCAAACTGATGTGGCTGCTATTTTTAAAAATGATGATGGTGAACCACCTTTTGAAAGAAATATGATTGTTTTTTCAAAAAATGCAAATGAAATTCGTTCTGTTTCTGTCCTTGATTCTTCTTTGGATCCTTTAGCTTATCCTTTGTTGTTTCCAAATGGTGATACTGGGTGGCACGTTAATATTCCACATAATTTAGTTTCAACTTCACGTGCTAATGTGTCACGTACAAAAGTTACAATGTTGCAATATGCATCTTATCGCCTTGCTATACGTGATGGTTTTAGTATTTTGCATCGTTCTCAAAAATTATTTCTTCAATGGATTGTTGATATGTATGTTCGTATCGAAGGTACACGGCTTCATTACATTCGTTCAAATCAATCTGCTCTTCGTGCTGATTTGTACAATAATTTAACAGATTTCTTGCATCAAAATCGCAATGGCGATGATAATATGCAAGTAGTTGGTCGTAAAGTAATTTTGCCATCTTCTTTCACCGGTTCACCACGTAACATGTATCAAAATTACTTGGATGCAATGTCTATTGTACAACATTTCGGTAAACCTTCTTTATTTATAACAATGACATGTAATCCTCAATGGCCAGAAATTGTTGATAATTTGAGTAATTATGAGTCTTCGAATTTTCGTCCTGATATTGTTGTGCGTGTGTTTAAAGTGAAACTTAAAGAGCTCATAGATTGTTTAATGAAAAAAAAGATTTTCGGTTCTGTCAAAGCACTTATATATACCATTGAATTTCAAAAACGTGGTCTTCCGCATGCCCATATTTTGTTAAATTTATCAGATGAAGATAGAATTGATGGAAATGAAATGATTAATAAATTTGTATGTACTGAAATCCCTGATCCCATTCTTTTTCCTAAATTACATGAATATGTGAAACGTCATATGATGCATGGACCATGTGGTGCTCTAAATCCCAATTCTGTTTGTATGAGAGATGGTAAATGTAGTAAGAATTTTCCAAAACCTTTTTCTGAAAATACTAATGAATCTGTGAATGGTTATCCTTTGTATCGTCGACGTGATAATGGTATGAGTGTTGATGTACGTGGTGCATCTCTTGATAATAGATACTAGGAGGGCCCGGCGTGCTTCGCTACGCTTATAAATAAAGTTTTTGCGTAGACATTTTGTTGACGTAGAAGCAATGATTTCAAAAAGTGGTAATGAGAAATGCTACCATATAATTTTTAATTTTTCTTTTTAAATATATGAATGAAAAATATTCAGAACTCTAGCTGATCAGTTCGGATATATGAAAAATTAGCGAAGCTTACTTGAAAACTTATTTGATCGCTAATTTTTCATATATCCCAACTGATCAGCTAGAGTTCTGATTATTTTTCATTCATATATTTAAAAAGAAAAATTAAAAATTATATGGTAGCATTTCTCATTACGACTTTTTGAAATCATTGCTTCTACGTCAACAAAATGTCTACGCAAAAACTTTATTTATAAGCGTAGCGAAGCACGCCGGGCCCTCCTAGTTATTTTAAATTTTTTTATTTTCTTGGAGCCTAAAGCAAATTCAATTCCATTTCTTTTAAGCAGAAATCACGAATATTGGTGCAGTTTTCATTTTTTCCCCCAAAAAGTCGAAATTTGGAAAAAACGGCATATGATAAAAAGTGGGTTTCGATTAAAAAAAACCGGTTTTGGATACACCGGTATGACTGCTCCAGACATTGCATTTTTGTTAGAAATTTCTTTTATGAAATTTTCTTTGGCAACATTATCATATTCAATACAACTTATTTTATAATTACTTGTGAGATTAAACGATTCTAAATAATCCTCTTCATCCAAAATGGTTTGATTGCTCTCCATTGAAATCTTACAAGCCATATACTTTTCCATTGAAATACCTGGATCGATATCCTAATCCCTAGTTGGTATGGTATCTTCGGGTATTCAGAGACGTTAATTTATAATTTATTATATCAGCTCTAAACGTGCCTAACTTTTGGTAAAAAAAAAGAAAATATCATAAAAGAAATTTATGACAAAAATGCAATGTCTGAAGCAGTCGCACAAGACAAATTAAACGTAATCCGGTTTTTATCGAAATCCCGGCTTTATCGTACTATCGGTTTCCATCGAAAACTGTGTTTTATCGAAATACCGGTTTTGATCGAAAACCGTTAATCAAAAACTGGGTTTTATCGATATGCCGGTTATTATATTATAATTTTATTTATTCAAACTATTTGTTTGACGAAATCAAAATTTTGTGACATTTTACATGCTTGATCGATTTTATGAAATCAAATTTGGAAAATTGGTCGATTTTATGAAGCCAAATTTAATTTTATCAGTTTAGTACAATTTAGCAGCGAACTGGAATCTACCTATAATTATGAATACAAATATTACAATAAAGATGGCGCACTTTAGTTTGTATTTAAATAGCTTATGTTTGTTTATAAATTTGTTAAATAAATTATATAATCAACAATTAAATAAATATTTAATAAATTTTGTTCATTTGTTACAAAAACTAGTGTGTATTGCTAGCGTGAACTGCGTTTCCTAACTCCAAACTACAGTCTTATTTGAAAAACGCGTTCACACTAGTAATACAATTTACTATTACCAACTCGTCTTTAGTGTTGACCGAAAACAATTTTACTAATATTTCTTCGATTGCTGCAATAAAACATTGACTGATCAATATTTTTCAAATATTTTTACCGAAACGGTTAAATAGGAATATTTCATGTGCAGATGGGGTTTTTTCAGCTAAAACTGTATAAGCAATCGAAACAATTTGTTCAAAAATATGGTGACGACAAGCTAAATATAACAAATCCCTGTTTAACAGCGTTGCCCAATCTGACGCCAGTACTTGTTTCTATAATCGAAAATGGACGGTTTCAGATCATCGGCATCTTGATTCGATTTTTCATCTGTAACGGCTGTAAATATTTGGACATATTGTATTTGGACATTTAAAAAAAAACCAAAAATCTGCAGTTAGAAGATCCAAAGCAATCTGCTGCGACAAAAAACAGAAAACCATCAGTTTTTTTCACATAACAACTGGAAAAGGTCGAAAAATCTCACATCACGGTAAAAATGAAAAGATTTTAAATTATTGCAAATAAATGAACATAAAGAATTTCATTTTTCCTTCCAACAAGTAATAAATAGGTTTAGTTTTCAACTTTGTGTGTTATAGTAGTCTTAACAGAATAAAATAAACATCTTTATTTGTATTCGGGATTTTTGTGAGCAATTAATCTCAAGTATTTTTAGGTAGATTTCATATAAAAATCTACCTATTGCAATGGGCTTCATCTCGGAATTTCGGAAAAATTTTGATGCCAAACGACTATATGTGATAAGCGGAGATGGAAAAACAAAAAAAAAAAAAAATTATATATATATATATATATATATATATATATATATATATATATATATATATATATATATATATATATATATATATATATATATATATATATATATATATATATATATATATAACGATATGAGGTATAACGGAATTTAGCGGCACTCTCACGGTCGCATTTTTCGACCTACACCAAAATAATTTTCTGTGTATGTTTCGGCAAATAATGTCTTGGACAAGTTCGTGAACTGGCCATATCCGGGTAAAAATGATAAAAAAAGGTTCAAATATTCAATATTTTCAAATTTTATTAAAATATTATTATTCAAACGGAAGTTATAGCGCCCTAGATTATTCGACTTTTTAGGCTCTAGCCGCTTAACCGGTACCCGGATATGGCCAGTTCACGAACTTGTCCAAGACATTATTTGCCGAAACATACACAGAAAATTATTTTGGTGTAGGTCGAAAAATGCGACTGTGAGAGTGCCGCTAAATTCCGTTATACCTCATATCGTTATATATATATATATATATATATATATATATATATATATATATATATATATATATATATATATATATATATATATATATATATATATATATATATATATATATATATATATATATGTATATATATATATATATATATATATATATATATATATATATATATATATATATATATATATATATATATATATATATATATATATATATATAATTTTTTTTTTTTTGTTTTTCCATCTCCGCTTATCACATATAGTCGTTTGGCATCAAAATTTTTCCGAAATTCCGAGATGAAGCCCATTGCAATAGGTAGATTTTTATATGAAATCTACCTAATATTTTAATAAAATTTAAAAATATTGAATATTTGAACCTTTTTTTATCATTTTTATCCAGATGACCACTTTGGCGTTTCAGGTTCCTCAAAAATCAGCTGTTTTAAAAATTTACTAAACTTTGCTGCCCTTGATCTAGCTGAAATGGCCAAGCTCATATTTGAAAACTTTTTTTCACGTATTTAAAATATAAATCTTTCCAAAATTTTCAAAAACAATAGTTTAAGTCTAACGGTTGAGACCCTACGGCTGTTGAAATGAAAACAAACGCAAAAGGCAATGCTTTCATCATGTTTCAGTTTATGTTATTTAAATTCATCTTAGCTTTTAAACATACTTTTCAACTATAGCCTCAAAAAATTTCAGCTTTCTAACCCAAAAGGTTCCATTTTTATAAGCATTATAATGCAACCCTTACAAGAAAAATATCAACCCATTTAATACCATAGAAAAATTATCAAAATCTCTTTTGTTTTTATTTTTTTTACTAAGTAACCGTTTGAAAAAAGATTAAATAAGAACAAAAAAACACAACAACAAAAGATGATTTTGAAATAAAATTGTTTGATAATGTTTGATTATAAATTATGTGCGATGGTATAATTGTAGTTGTGACGTAGTTCATTTGATCTTTGGTGGACTTAATATGTTATTAAAAGTAGCTTAAACCAACTTAAATAAAACTGTTCCGAAATTGTATTGATGGAGTTAGTTCGGATAATGTATTTAATTTGGTTCGATAATTTTTTTGAATTATTCTGTTTCTACTTATATTTTTTATTTAAACTAATCTGACTTATCTAATTTTATTTGGACACAAAACCGTCTGACCCCGAAATCTACCTATTTCTAGCGGATATACCTGCCGCTGGGATTTTTTTTTATTTGATTGGTTTAGCTTCTTTATTGGAGGGATACTAAAATAATTAAAATCGCATTAAAATATGGAAATTAAATCAACCTTTAGGTATATTATTATTATTATTCATTTATTTCGGTTTATTTACAAAAATTTTTACAAAATCTAACAGTATCAAATACATACAATCATAAAATAGTTAGTTTTTGGAAAAAAATTTTGTAAATAAACCGAAATAAATGAATAATAATCGTAATAATAATATTTGATTTAATTTCCATATTTTAATGCGATTTTAATTATTTCAGTATCCCTAATGCATTAAAAACTTAAGAGCACAACACAATTAACAATTTAATTAATTATTGTTTTCAAAAATTCACTTTTAAAACACTCTTAATTGCCATCAAAATAACCAAATTTGCAAGGAAAATCAATCAATTTTGATTATTTTACATGCACAAATTAAAACAGCTGGTTTGAGCTGTCAAAATATTTTCGGGAAAAAACTCTATAAAGATATTCCAAAAAGAGAGAGAAGAATAGTCAAAGATAAATAACCCTTTTTTAACATAAATAAAACTTGTTCATTCACCCAAACTACCATTCCTAGATCGACTCATTCACACCACTTTCACACTTCTATTCCACTTATTCTGATAAACTCATGCACATTTTTAATTCCTATTCTATCTAATTTTAAGATTTCATTCAATCGTCTTCCACTCAAGAGGGTATTGAATTGCGATTTGATCTGGTCGTACTTAGGGCACACTAGGATCAGGTGCTCAATATCCTCCACCACACAACATCTTTTACACAAATTATTTCCATTCAGACGACGTTTGATTGAACAAACATTCCTTCCAATTGCCATGGTTCATTCGTATCCTTTCAATCGTTCTTATCATTTTAGTATTTCCCTTAAGGCCCTTATAATAAGGTTTTCTCAAAGGAATACTCACTAGTTCTCTGTACTTTTTGCCTTTCACTTGACTTTTATTTTCATATTCACACTCCTATTTATGCCAGATCATTTGGTGAAACATGCTAAGTACATCCCTTGCATCCTTCCTTTCATACACAATGGCTTGTTCATTCACGCTTCCCCTTTTCGCTAACATATCGGCTCTTTCATTCCCAGGGATCAGGCAATGCGATGGTATCCATTGAATGGACACCTCACACTGATTTTCTTTCCTTTCCTTTTCCTCATTGATTGATACCTTCATACATTCCAATCAATTCAGCATTTATTATCCAGATGTTGTTTTCCAGTTTCACAGAACTCTCATAGTCAATTAAAAACCCGAATATTCCTATTCCACATCCATATTCATTTACACTAGCATCTGTATAAACAGCGGAATATACATGATACGTCATTTTCATACTCAACCACAGTTTTGTAACTATGGTTTCATTCATTTCATTCTTACTAAGTTCCCCAAAATTTCAAACATACTACAGGGTTAACAGGCTTTACCCCCCGACCAATGTTTTCAATTGAAAAAAACTCGTTAAAGTTTTCGCTCAAAATGGAGGCCTTATAGGTTTTCTTAAAATGGGGTCGACTCTGTAACCTTGTCAACATTTCCTCAAATAATTGATTTTGGTTCGTCTTCATTCTCCCTATCTCACGTACTGTGATCCACTCTCTCTAATAATCAAGAGAGGAATCACCAACTTCCGACTAAAGACAGTTGTTACCCTATTGGAACTTTTATACGAAATTATAATATTACAATACACCGGAAAGCTAAAAAAATATATGAACACTGTAATATTACGCCGCAACACTGAATTTATAACAAACAAACTGATTACACTTGGAAATCTCTTATATTATGAAGCACAGAATGAATAATTTAACAAAACTTTTAATTGCTAACAGGAAAAATAATTTATTCAAAAACAAATCAAAAATTATATAAATTAAAATTTAATTAAAAGCTTACATTAATTTGTTTCTCCAATGTTGTCTTCTTCATGTTTTATTTCACATCTTCGTTTATCCTGATGGTTAATTAAAAGTTTTATTATATCAAGCAGAAAATAATCCGTTCCTCCACAAAAAAGCAATACGTAATGAAGTCACTGCACGAAAATTTCATAAACGGACTTGACGATTCATTTTTACAGATAGAATTAGACAATTTTGGGTTTAGGATCTCGGACGGTAACAACATCATGAACTTTTTCAATTAATTTTTGTTTTTCGTCGTCATCAAAATTCATGTACATTCACAAAGTTATAAATGGATTTTCAAAACTGATAACATAACACTTGCTTGATAAATAACTTTTATTTCTCGAATGTAAAACATATTTCGTTTACATATTTTAATATGTAGATGCAATTTAGGTTTTGACATTTTATTAAATTCACAACTATAAAAAACCTTTACAATATTAACACAATAATCGACATGAAAAGCAAATTTATTTTCTTTTTAGTTTTAAAACCACATTTTTTTAAAATAATTAACATTATTAAAACTACTCAAAAGTAAGCTATGAGTCATTACTGAGTTTTAATTTCACTTTAATTTACATAATTATTGAGCACTTATATTTTGATTTAATTTCATATACTAATTGATTTACAAAATTATATTAACTGATTTGATTTAAAAATGATACTAACTCGAGTTTAAAATTATACTAACTAACGATTCAAACATTTTGATCGTTTTATACACATCTCATTAAACTTTCTGTCTCTTTTTCTAATCAATTTTCACTAATACAAACATCAATTCTAATTTTTTTCAAATTAAACAATCAATAATAAAACATGTTTTATTAATACGAATGACGTAACTTAAACCGTCAACAGTAGCACAAAAAAATGTAGCTACGTTTACCACAAATAAAGAGAACAAATTAATAAATTTAAATTCTATTATTTCAAAGCAAAAATTGAAAATAGTCCATCGTTACACAGTGGATTGGAGTCGAATTTATCGCCCCCAAAACGACACTCACACATTCATTCTCGACTTTCATCAACTTACGAAAACCAACTACAGAACCTTCACCATACACTCCTATTCCCCATTTTGGGGAATAGGAGTAGTTTGTGAGCTCCCCATTTTGGTTTGCTCACTTTTTTGATCACATTTAGTCTCTTCTTACACTCATCGGCCAGGAACTCCGTGTGTTTTTTAAAGTTCATGTGCCGATCGCTCCAAATACCCATATACTTAACTATATTCACTTGTTCAATTCTATTATTTTCCACTCTAATATCTAGCACTTTCTGTGGTCCCATTCGAAATTTTATACAATTACATTTGCTGACATTCACTCTAAGGTTTAAGCTCTTAAGCTTCAGCATAACCTGATTTACACCATGCTGTGCTTGCTGAATCGCTTCGTCAGGAGATCTACCTTTCGCAACGATAACGATATCATCTGCAAACTGCAGGATGATTAGTTTGCTATCGCTGATCTGGTGTATCTCCCACGTATAAAGATTGAAGAGAGTCGGTGATATTTTACTACCTTGCGGCAGTCATAAATTTACCTCCCAGCTCAATCTAAAAGTTTTCCCATTTATAACTATTCTCCTATCACTAATAAACGCATATAACCGTTCAATCCATTTTTTTGGAAACCCCAAGTTTGTAAGTACTTGGCTTAATTTCCTCGGAACGACATAGTCGTAAGCCCTCTGAACATCCGAAAATACTGATACAATCTTTCTGTTATCCTATCTCACTTCCCATACAAACTTTTCCACACACTCTACTGCAGAGTGGTCCTTTCTGAAACCATACGTAGTTTCTGGTAATAAGCTATTTTCATTCACAAATCTATCAATCCTTCCTTTCAACATACCATTCACCAATTTCATCAAAACATTCAACATACATATATCCCTATAACTTGACGCCAATTCAGGATCTTTGTCCTTCTTAAGTATTGGAACCACTCTGCTTTCTTTCCATTTATCTGATATTTCATTTTCTATCCATGCATTACTGAGCACAGAAAACAAATCATGTTTTGCGTCCGTGCTCAATTTCTGAATCATTCTATAACTCACTCTGTTTGTTCCTGGGGTAGTAGACTTAGAGTTGTCTTATACCGCCATGAACTCACTCCATTCAAAAGGGCCACTCATATCATCACTTTCACATCCGCATGATCATTCTGGAGAATCTCATTCAAAATATTATCCACGTTACCCATTATTCTCATAAATTCAATCCCTTTTTCACGGTCATCAAACACCACATTCCTTCCACCAACTTTCATCCTCTCACTATATATTGAACTTTTGCCATACATCCCTTGCAGTCGTCTTATGTATCATTTCTGACTCATAATTACGTCAACACTTCCTATTTGCACTACGGATGGCTTTCTTCAGCTTTGCTGTCATTCTAGACAGAATTATTCTGCTTTCAGTTATGTATTAATATTCAAGATTAACATTTAATTCATATTTGCAAAGTAATATTCATTGCACATTAACGCAGTTTAAATACATTCTAAACACAATTATTGACTAACTTTATTTTAAATCAATTTACCATTAATTGGAACAATTTTTCAATGAATTAAATATAAAAACAAAACTTCAAGGGAAAAATAGAATCTTTTCCAATTTTTAGAATATCAAGAAGTGAAGTAAATTTGTTTTCTGTTTTCTTAACTAATAGATTAAAACTAAAAATTTAATTTTTAGTTTTAACATACGCCACACCTTTTACCCCTATATTTCTATATTATTGGTATTTACAGATTATTGAGAATGACAATGAATCTAAGTGTAAAACATAAGAAATTCTCATTCAGTCCAAGAATTCAATTAACTGGTGAAATAAGTGAAGAAAGAGAATTTAAAAGGATTCAACACATAAAACCCTTGGATCATCAATCAAAAAGTCACATCGAATTACAAGAAGAATACAATTCACTTCAAGACTGTATAATCTCTCCAGCTGATATCTTTATAGTCTAAGATCCGGCTGCAGGATTAGTGCGCTCATCGATTTTTTGCTAAAACCAAATTTTTATGTATATTTATAATTAGGAGAATATATATCTACCAGGTTGCCTATCAAAATTTGGCCGCCAGTATTTTTAATTAAATTATTTTTAATTGATTTTTGGGAAAAAATTTCGTTCATTTGTTTTTTAAATAAAATATCGTCTACATCACCGCAATTTATATAAAGATTCTAAAAATTCACGGTTGCCATTTCGCACCTGTCCGCACCTCTTCGCAGCCAGGTGTAAACAGGTATGATTTCGATACATTTATACGTTCATAACGTACATTGATTAATTCTATATCAAATTATTGCTAATTTTTTTCTATTTATTATTATATATGGTTGCCTAATTAAATCCGGCCGCAAATAAGGGTTGCTGGCTGTTAAAGATGATAAATATTTAAGGTAGAGTGAAATAGAGCTAGCGCGTAACATCATTTGTCAGACGAGGATAGCGATTGCCAGCTGTGCGACGCTCTTAAGCCATTGCGCATGCGTCGAATGTTAGTGTTCTCAACCACCGGGGAGTAATAGAGACGACTTAATAAATACTCCAAAAAATTGTCTTCCTTTTCAAAATGACAAATTTAAAAATTACAAGAAAAAATGGTAGAATCCTAGTTTATCCCCCCAAATAAATTTGCGTTTTTTTTCAGATAAATAAAAAGATTAGGTCCTCTGCATCCTAATTATGAAAAAAAAAATTTGCGGAAATGAGGGGGTCAAAAGTTGTAAAGGATTAAACTTTCAATTTTACCTTCCCCGTCCCCCCTTTGGTTTTTTTTTTAGTGTTTTTTTTTTCCTTATTTTTATTTATTATTTATTTATATTTTATCACACACTAAAATATTGAAATTAAAAAAAATACCTTGGTCCCCCCTTTGAGTTTTAGAATTTTTAATTTTTTTTTGACTCGCTTCTGCGACCTTGCACAACTTCGATCAAAAATTGCACCGCCCCACCTCCCCCCCCCTCCCCGCGTCGCCTCCGCGTCCCCTGCGCTGCAGGGGGACCAATGTAAAATTGAAAGTTTTATCCCTTATAACTTTTGATCCCCTCATTTCCGCAAATCTTTGTTTTCATAATTAGGATGCAGAGCACCTAATCTTTCTATTTATCTGAAAAAAAACGTAAATTTATTTGGGGGGATAAACTAGGAATGTTCCCAAAAAATTAATATTGATTTAACTCTCTTTTACTCTACCTTAAATATTTATCATCTTTAACAGCCAGCAACCCTTATTTGCGGCCGGATTTAATTAGGCAACCATATATGATAATAAATAGAAAAAAATTAGCAATAATTTGATATAGAATTAATCAATGTACGTTATGAACGTATAAATGTATCGAAATCATACCTGTTTACGCTGCGAAGAGGTGCGGCCAGGTGCGCAACGGCAACCGTGATTTTTTAGAATCGTTATGTAATTTGCCGTGATGTAGACGACATTTTATTTAAAAAACAAATGAACGAAATTTTGTCCCAAAAATCAATTAAAAATAATTTAATTAAGAGTACTGGCGGCCAAATTTTGATAGGCAACCTGGTAGATATATATTCTTCTAATTATAAATATACATAAAAATTTGGTTTTAGCAAAAAATCGATGAGCACACTAATTCTGCAGTCGGATCTCGTACTATTAGGAAAAGAAAGCCACAGGAAAAAATAATTTCTAGTGAAACGAAAGAAATTATTAACAACGAGAAATACTAAAATCCAAAAGATATGAGAGTAATGAGATGAATGAAGATATCGTGAAAATAAGAAAATTGGCTAATAAGATGATTCAAATGGATATCAGGAAGAGAGAGATAAACAAAGTGAAAAGCGCAATCGCAAAGAATAAATCTTGGAATTTAACGAGAAACGGAACAAATAAGGGGAATAATCTCATTCCAAGGCTCAAAAATCAGAATGGAGTCATGATCAATGATAGAGATGGAATAATTGAGATTGCAACAGAATTATATGAAAATCTCTATGACAGCAAAATAACAAAAGAAATGAGAGATTGACTGACACCCATCCTCAACAATTTTTCTAATGTAGAAGAGTTTTCATTTGACGAAATAGTGAGTACTCTAAAAATGTTGAAAAATAACAAAGCGACGGGAGAAGATGAAATATCATCAGAAATCTTAAAGTTGAGTGAATCGAGTTTACCAGAGATTAGAAATGTTTTCAACTGAATTCTAAAAGAAGAGAAAGTTCCGAATCAATGGCTCAGGTCAGAGATTATTCTGATTCATAAGAAAGGTGATAAAGGAGACATCAAAAATTACAGACCGATCACAAAGACAAGCCAAATGTACAAGTTATTCGCGAAAGTTATTCTAAACCGCATCAATTATGATCTCGATAATAGTCAGACAGTCAATCAAGCAGGTTTCAGACCAGGATTCTCAACAATGGATCATGTTTTTGTAATGAAACAATTGACAGAAAAGTGACATGAATATAAAAGCCCGATCTTCATCGCTTTTGTTGACTACAATAAGGCATTTGACTCGGTAGAACACGCATATCTATGGAGAGCTTTAAAAGATCAAGGAATCCATGACAAGTACATAAGAATCTTAAAAGTTATCTATGAAAATTCAGTCAGCCAAATTAAGATCGATAAGAGAGGAAGAGAATTTCAAATCAAAAGGGGAATAAAACAAAGCTGCTGCATTTCACCGAAACTGTTCAATGGTGCATTACAAAAAATAATCAATTCAATTAGTTGGTCACAGGAAGGAGTCAAAATAAAAAATAGGTCTTTGAATGAATTGAGATTCGCTGATGATACTGTCATAATATCGAATCAAAAAGAGGAATTAATATCGATGATGGAGAAGCTAATGGAAGAATCAAGAAAAGCGGGTCTGACGATCAATGTTGAAAAAACTCAAATAATGACAAACACCGACGAAGATAACTTTCTAGTTGACAGCACAATAATGAAGAAAGTGGATCACTACAAGTATTTAGGAGTAACTTTATCATTCGAAAGTGATGAACAAGAAAGAGAGATTGATATAAGGATTTCAAATGCGTGGAAAGCTTTCTGGTCTTTGAAAGAGTACTTCAAAGGAAATTGTCCGGCGCACTATAGGAAACGATTAATGGATAGTTGTGTTTTGCCGGTGCTGAGTTATGGTTCGCAATGTTCGAGCCTCACACAAGAGCAATGAGAGAGAATAGCAGTAGCCCAGAGGAAAATGGAGAGAAGCTTACTAAACATCAAACTGAATGACGAGCTATCCAATGTTAAATTACGAGAAAAAACAAAGGTGATTGACGTTACTAGTGTAGGAGATCAAGAAAATGGCAATTTGCTGGACACATACAAAGGACAACGGATGGAAGGTGGACAAAATATATTGAAGACTGGTTCCCGAATACGAGAAGAAGGGTAGGACGTCCAAGAAGGAAGTGGATAGACAAGATTTATGATGCGGATAACTTTTGGAGAAGAACGGCCCAAAACAGAGAAAAATGGAAACGAAGAGAGAATAGACAAGATTTATGATGCGGATAACTTTTGGAGAAGAACGGCCCAAAACAGAGAAAAATCCTTTTGTTCTTATGAACTGAATACAGAATAAATAATAATAATAATAATAATATCTCCTACTTAAACTGTTTGATTTAATTTTGAAGATATATATCATTGAATATATTCATGCTCTATCAAATCATAGTTAGAGAGAAATTTTGAGAACTGAGCAAGTAGAATACTAGATTTGGTGTAATTAAAATTGTCTGAAAATAGAAAACTGAATTTGATGAAAAATTGAAAGATATTTCCAGAGGTCGGTTTATATTAATTTATAATTTAATATTGTCGTTAGAAGAAAGAAATATAAGTGAAAGTTCATTAAAGAAATTGAAGAAATCATAACTATTTAGGATAAATCAAATATAAACATAATATAGCGCGAATGACTAGCTATAATTAATGGTATTATGTAGCGTGAATGACTAGCTATAATTAATGGTATTATATAGCGAGAAATACAATCTATTAAGGCATGATAGTTGTTTATTCAACTACCATATCTAGGGTATCCCCTAGAATTGCCCTCTCCACGTCATTTAGTAATGACCTTCTCTTGGATAACTTTTTGGTATCCTGCTCTAATTTAGTATTATCTGAATTAGTTTGATTTATTTCTGTAACTTTCAAATTTTCATGTTTACTATAGTTGTTGCTTGTTGTTGTGATGTAGTTTGATTGTTTGTTTGTGGTTTTGAAGGTACTGTTGATGTTTGTTTTAATGTTTGTATACTTATTGCAAATGATCCCCTTGTTTATTTATCGGATTTTGAATAAGTTGTTTTGAGATTATTTGTTCTTGTTCTTGTTGTTTAGTTGAATTTGATTGTTGAGCTTGTGGTTGTTGATGGTTCAAAGTTGTTTTTTGTTTTAATTCAAATTTCGTATGAACTGAATTTACTCTTGACGGCTCGCGTAAACATTCAGCTTATTGGTTAGCTTTATTTGTAATTACATTTGGTTGAGATTTGTAATAAAGTTCTCTAGACTTATGATAAGTAACTCGTTCGCCGGTTCTAATACCTGCTATATGTTTTTCTTTGACAAAAACTGGACAATTCTGCTACTGCTCATATATTCTTCTAAACAATTCACACATTTAACATGCGTCTGCATGAACTTCCGTCTCTATCTCAGCTCACTTACCACATATTGCTGCTCTACTGCATCGTATTTTTGAATGACCGAACCTCTGACAGTTGTAACATCTAAGAGGATTCGGAACATGCATTCTTACCTCAACTTTTAAGTAACCTGCTATAATTTCATTCGATCGATTTATCATAAAAAAAGTTAAAATATGCATCGGTGTTGGTTCCCGTTTTTGATTAATGATTCTTGTAATTTTTTGAACTTGTGTTACCTTTTGCTTTTTAAAGCCTTCCAAAATTTCCTCTTCCGATAAATATTTAGGTTCCGGGTAGAAAATAACACCTTTCGACGAGTTTAAGTAATCTTGCTCCTTAACTTCAATAGGAATTTTACCGCCTAACGTTTTAGCTTTAAGAAGAGCACGATCCCCCTGTTCTTTGTTCTTTACTGGTCAATATCAGCAAATCACCACTTCTTAGTCTCTGCGTACCTCTTTGATGTACGTTGTGATCATTTCGATAGCTTTTGCAATAAAGAAAACTGACTCTTGATGAAAAGTCTTATCCTCTCCCAAGTGCTTAATAATGTAATATTTTTCATCTTCTTCATTTTTGTTATTGAACAAACCACTATTTAAGGTACGTTCCCCAGAATCTCTCTTCCTCTGTAAGGTTATCCGTTAAATGATAACGGTAATCTTAACAGATCATCTGAGCCTAATAAATTGAACCGCAGCATTATTTGACCTGCTAGACAACAGGGGAGAATTGTGGTGGATTTTGGTTAATGGCTCACATGATATAATGTATGCTGCACCGTAAAAGAACCGATAAATAAAATTGTAAACTTGTGCCTATCACACATCTCGTCACACGAACACACTGCGAATTTACATGTTTAAAGGAGGAAAACAGGCCACCAACACTTCAATCCTTCATGACTCCATAAAAAAAATTAATTTGAATCCATCATTAGCTGCGTTTTTTTCATTTGGGTCAGGGTCAAGGTCTAGATCAACTCTATTTTTTACATGTAAAAACAACAACAACATAACCCAAATATTTATCTGGGTCTAGATCAATGATCTAAAATATTTTGGTTACATAAAATTGCAAGAGATGGCGAAACGTAGGTTTTGATTTTATAAGGTTGGTATGGTCATTTTAAAACTTAAAAATGTCAAAGAAAATTTATTCAAAATAAAAAAACTGTCAAAGATACTTTGTTAAATTTGTTTAACATCAATTTTAATATGATTTGTTTTCAACATGATTTCAATAAATTTGCTTAAAATTAATTTTAAAGCAATATCTACGATATAAAATCCATATTTTTTAAAGAATTGATGTTTACAATTTTTTTTTAATATTTAATTATTTTATTTCATTTTATTTCACGCCATTTGCAATAATCAATGAACATGTAAAAAAATGGATTAGTGTTTCTGATTAAATTCTTTTGAATTTTTTTTATATGAAGTTTTATTTTTCAAGAGACGTTAAATATTTTTTAATTTTTTTTTATATTGAGTTTTAATTTCAAAATGGCGCTACAAGTTCACAATTTTTTTTCTTCTCAGCTCAGTGTTGCCAACAATTTAAAATATAATATTTTTTTTTCTTTGCGTGACCCACATCGTTTTGTTCAAACCTTGACCCTGACCCAAATGAAAAAAACGCAGCTATTATTACTTTGGTGGTCTTTGGGAGGCTGCAGTGAAATCCACCAAGTATCATATTAGACGTGTGCTTGGTACCACACTTCTGAATTTCGAAGAGATGTCGAAGAGATGAAAATTGTTGGTGTTCATCCTGGCAAAGACGAAGTGGTTAGAGTAGTGACGTTGCGCACTAAATCTGGCACAATCAAACGAGCGATTTCTAAGATCGTACTGTTACCAATATCTTGAATCGGATGATTCGACCCCGGCAGAATGTTTGTTCCTTAGTATTAGAACTTAAAATAATTACCTATCGAATTATATATTTAAATTCAAATTCAAATCATGCTCAGTTACGAATTTGCCATAAAATAACATAATTATAAATTTATTACATTTTATGATTTAATTACTTTTTGATATTATGTATACAACAAAAATTTATTAATTTTATTGTAAAAAATTTTCTGTCATGCAATTCAAGTTTTGATTATACATCAGAAACAAGTTAAAATTGTAACCTAAAATTTCTCAAAAGAAAATTAAATCACAATAAAAAGTTATTGAAATATAACATATTGTGTTTGCAATTATTGTGTGAAGAATTCCATTTTCAAAGCAGATACAATGTCATTAAACACTTTTTGAACCTAGTATTATTTGATTGTATTGAACTCTGAAATAAATTATTTTGATTGTATTTAAAAAAAAAATTGATTGTATTTGATAAAAAAATCAACAAAAACATTTTCATTCTGATTATATAAAAAAACATAAATTCAAACTAATGCGCATGTTCCTTTCTCGAATATTGGAAAAGACAAAGCCTACTATAATAAAATTGAATTAAATTGCCTTTCATTGTCTTTTGTTTGAAATTGTTTTTCATTTCATTTTCAAAATACCAAATAATTAAATAGATATCGAAATTGAATCAAATTTATTTTATTGTTTGGAATCAATTATACAAAAAATATAATGAAATTCATTGTTTTTCTTTGTATGTTTTACTTGTTTTATCACTGAATTTTAAAATTATTTAATTTAAATTAATACATATATGTTACTCTGTCGGAAGGATAATACATTGTGTTGGGTTCGTGTTTAATGAATTTTATTTTCTCGCAAATTTGCAATGCTCGCTCGTGCCTCGTTCGCATTGTAAGTTTCTACTTAAAAAATAAAATAATACATTAAACATTTACACAATAAATTACTATTATTTCCTAAATCATAATGAACTAACATTAATACGATATTTGTTCTAGTTAGTTGATTTTAAGCATATTAAAAAACGTGCTAAAATTGCAATAACTGCACCGGAAGTATGTCAAAAAAATCATTAGGTATGTTAAAATGGCAATTTTTCATATTTTTCTCGAAAAACATTTATTTTCAGTGATAATTATTAGTAACGTAGAGTTTAGAGAAATCTTGATGTTCGGCATCTGTATGTGAGACCAAAACCTTGATTATTGTGTTATAAGTGTGTCAAAAAAAATCGTGAAGTGTGTCAAAAGAATGATTTTCATATATTTTGTTTGCCAATTTTTTTGACAAACATTTTCGACAAGAAACATAGAAACATAAAAGTAATTATTTGGACATGAAATGTAATTGAACAATAAATTTGACATGAAATATGGTTCTATCCAGCTTCAGCTACTTCCAACTAATAGGAACAGCTGATATTATGTTGTTACAGATTAAATTTCGTTTTTTTAACAAAAGTTGTAATAATTGGTGATATGCTTTTTGAGAAAAATTTGTTTGTGTTATTCCAGGTGTTCTCTTTTTGTGGATAATAGTAACAGTTTTGTATCTCCCTAATAACTACAACTTTTAAACAAAAGTTAACTACAACGGGAGAGAGTTTTAGGAAGATGTTTTTGAGTAGTTTTTTGTGTGATGCTAGGTTTCACTACTTCTGGATTGGAAAATATCAGGTTGTTGCAGATTAAATGTCATTTTATAACAAAAATTGAGATTACTAGGGCAATATTATTTGCGAATTTTTTTGTGAATGGGTTTCATCACTTTTAAATGATAGGAACAGTTGGAAAATATCTGATAATTGCAGATTAAATGTTTTTTTTATACATAAGTTGTAAATAATGAACAGAAGTATTTACACTAAACGGAAAAGTATTGTGTGCGGTTTTTTGATTGAATCCACTCCTTCGTTCACTGATGACGAATAAGTACAGCTGGAAAATGCTAGCTTGTTGCAGACCAGATTTCGTTTTCCCAAAACAAACAAATAACCCAAAAAAAACATTTTGAAAGCTAAATGGACAAGTTTTCTAAGAAGTTTTCTGGAATAATTGGAACAGTTGGGTTTGGAAAATATCAGCTCGTGTCTGTTGTAATTATTAAAAAGAAGCATTTACCTAAACTCTAAGGTATTGGTAGATAATAGGTTGTATGTTTTTTAAAAGTTGAAATTGCTGTTTGAGTAGTTTGCTAAGTGTATCATCTTTTCACTAAATTATGTTAATTTATGATCTGTTATATTTTGCCAGTGACGTACTGGTGTTTTGTGTTAGTTTTGTAATAAACTTCTAAACAGAGATAATATACTTGTACTTTTACAATGAATTTTATGTTTAAGATACATCGCTGCCAAAAACTAAAAACAATTTCATCATAAAAGTCTTTTGCCGAAAACTATATAAATATCCTTAACACAGATCGAAGTCTTGATATCTCAATCCTTGAGATTACCTACAGCTAGGGCATGGTTAGATTAATCGATTGTTCGATTAATTGATCATTTCGCAAATTGTTCGATTAATCGAACAAAAAAATTATTAATCGATTAATCTAAATTTACGAAAATGTTGAACATTTACAAATTTATTTAACGAATTTTGTACCGAATTGTGAAAAGGTTTATTGTCTAAAGATGTATTCTCTTTTTCTTACGAATTACTTTTCCAGTT
Source organism: Diogma glabrata (assembly GCA_963693315.1). Taxonomy (NCBI): domain Eukaryota; kingdom Metazoa; phylum Arthropoda; class Insecta; order Diptera; family Cylindrotomidae; genus Diogma; species Diogma glabrata. The sequence goes on from OY856186.1 coordinate 249,570,618, forward strand.
GCTATGAATTAACCACAAAGTACATTAATAACAAAATTTGATCCCAATGCAAAAACCTTTACTTTGCTTTAAGTAATATTTTTATTTTTAATCCAAACAGTAAACTATGGTTTGAAGTACAATGAACTCCATTACTTTCCATTCTGAAGGAAACAGCTTGTTTCTTATCATTTTCAGTTAGTACAGTATATTTTTAAACACATAATTTTGTAAGGTCTGAAAATTACAATGACAGAGAGGGAGATACAGATCCTAGGCTAACGCCTACAGCAACAATTTAACTCTTAGGCAAAAAAGACCTACTTTACGCCCTTAATACATAGATAGCTATTAAATTTTTGTTTATTCTTATGTCATTGTAAAAGTTGAACTTTTAAATATGATATACTTATTAGTTATATATGTATTTGTTTAAAAAAAATTAATAAAAATATTAGAATTAGTGAAAATTTTATTTAATCGATTAATCGGTGTTAAAATTTTCATATTAATCGTTAATCGATATTTAGTCTCAATCGATTAATCGACCATGCCCTATACAGCCCCTTCATATTTTTATTTTTAAAGTTTGTTTGATAATTCTGTTTGTAATGAGTGTTTTTATTTAAACTAGTCCCACACCGTGGCCGAAATTCGGTCGAAATTCAATTAGAAATTGTAAATAGAAACATAGGTTTACATTTCCCCATTTGTTTCCAAAAAACCGTCAAAACTCCAAAATAAATCCCTTACTGCACATATACTGCCCAAGCTCTTGCCAACGATGTGTATATTGCTTCACTTTTGTTGAATTTTAAATGGTACCACAAAAATTGTGCTTATGTGTATTTATAATATAGTTAAAAGATAGATAATCTGATACATCCGGTTCTACTTGTGCAAAAATCTATCTTACAATGAAATCTACCTATTTTTAGCGCATATTCTGCTGCTTGAATTTTTTAAATCAAATTACTTCGGTCTGAAAGACATTCATGAGCCAAAAGTGAAATTCTTACCCCCACTTTTTTGGCATTTCTCGACGTTTTAGGACCCTACTGATTCTAAAAAAGCAAAAATTACCTACGAAATCTAGAATCTAGATCCCGCTGGAGGGATTTCAAAATTTTTTTTTCTAAAATAGCTATACCCAATGGACAGGTCCGAAAGGACGCTGTGTTCGATAACTATACCGGAAGTGTGTCAAAAACATCATCAAGTATGTACAAAATAACAAATTTTCATATTTTTGGCTTAAAAATCGTTCATTTTAAGTGATAATAAGTAAGAACAAAGAATGTGGAGAAATCTTGATGGTCTGGATTGGTATGTGAGATCAAAAACTAGATTATTACATTAGAAGTTTGTCACAAAAATGTTGTCAAGTGTGTCAAAAGAAAGATTTTAATTTGTTTTTTTACCCAATTTTTTGGAAAAATAAAATCAATTATTTGTATGACCAGAAATTTTATTATTATTATTGAGAATTATGGCACTATAAGATTGTCAAAAAAATAATGTTAAGTGTTTCAAAAGAATGATTTTCATTTATTTTTTTAGAAAATAATAAAATTAGTTATTTGTATGAAATGAAAATGATATTATTATTATTGAGAATTTTATTGCATTATAAGTTTGTCAAAAAAATATTGTCAAGTATGTCAAAAAATCATTTCATTTATTTTTTTAGCCAATTTTTGGAAAAAAAAATTTAGCCGTTTGTATGACGTAAAATATGTGACATGGAAATTTTTCTAATTTGTTATAGTTTTTGAAATATTTTTGGAATTTTGTATTTTTAATCTTGCAATAATTTTTGCAATAATTTTAGAATTTTGGAAAAAGTTTTAATTATAATTTTTGCAATGTTTTTAGAATTTTGAAAAAAAAATAGAATTTTTGAATTTTATAAATATATGTATTTTTAGAATTTTGAAAAAAGTTTTAATTTTTGGTTTTGTAAGAATTTTTAGAATATTTTTAGAATTTTGAAAAAAGTTTCAATTTTTGATATTGTAATTTTTGCAGTATTTTTTGAATTTTGGAAAAAGTTTGAAGTTTTGAATTTTTAAGAATTTTTGGAATATTATTAGAATTTAGAAAAAGTTTAAATATTTGATTTTACTCTAATTTTTGGAATTTTGAAAAAAAGTTTCAATTTTTCATTTTGTTTTTTTGAAAAATTTTTTCAAAAAAGTTTTAATCATTGATTTTGTAATAATTTTTGGAATATTTTTAGAATTTTGAAAAAATTTTATTTTATTTAATTGAATCGGTCATTTCAAAAACCTCTTAAGTCACATTTTTTTCCAACATGCTTTTTTTGCAGAAAATGGTTCCTTAAAGGTAGATGCGTATTCTGGGTAAAAATCACGTAAGTCGATAGCGATAGCATTCCTGCGTAGGACGAGAGGAACCGCAGGTACGGACCCATGACACTCGTCCTCTTTTCGAGGATTCGTATTATATATGAATTATATATGAATTATATACGTATTATACTATTATATATGAATTAACTCATAATTAAGAATGTTGGAGAATATGACTATGTACCATAAAGATATTAAAACATGACAAATTAATACATGTAAAATGTTAATAAGATTATTTTTAAGTGTTATTCTCAATAATAAGCAATTAAAAATATATATTACTACGATTTTTTTGATTAAATTTTATACCACTAACCCTATTTCTCGCTAAAATAACATAAGTCAAGAACTGTTTTTCAGGTTCTTTTCATTATTTCTATTAATAAATTGTAAAGGTTATTCGCTATTTTAATTTTTTACCACTCAAATACTAAATTAAACATAAAAAAGTCCTTTAAAACTCGTTTGTTTGTGTATGAAACAGTTTTTAGTGATTTCTGAAAAATTCTAATTGAGTGACTTATGAGGTTTTTGAAATGACCGATTCGATTTTTTCAATATTTTTGGAATTTTGAAAGAAATACGAATTTGTGGTTTTGTAATATTTTCTCGAAACGCTAAATGGAAAGGTTTTTGAGTAGTTTGCTGATTGTATCATCTTTTCACTAAATTATGTTAGTTTATAATCTGTTATAATTTTCCGGCAACGTATTGATGTTTGGTGCTAGTTTTGTAATAAATTTCTAAACAGAGATAAAAAATACATGTACATACTTCAACAAAAAGTTATGTTTGATATACATCGCTGCCCAAAATTAAAAACAATGTCCTCATAAAAGTTTTTTGCCGAAAACTATATCAAAATCCTTAACCCAGATCGAAGTCTTGATATCTCAGAGACTTGAAATTTCAGTCCTTCCATATTTTTAAAATTCCATTCAACAGTTTTTGAACGAAAGTTGTAAAACAACAGCATGCACAATGAAATAGTTATTTAAGTATTAAGGGCAGTAATAGTATTTTACCGATTGAGGATATATGTTTTGAGATCGAGACGAAGTCGAGATCTTTAATATATCCGAAATCGGCAATACTCTTAATGCCCAAAATACTGATTATATTTTTTGCACGATCAATAAAAATTCAATTAAAATTACTTAAACAATAAAACTCATTCATAAAATTCAAGTTTTAATATTTTAAAGAAAATTTCTTAAAATGTCATTTCAAAATAGTAAGCTTTGCGTTTCATCATAATTCTATAGGTTTTTAGGGTTCCGTATTTTATACGGAACACTATTGGTGAGAGTACAACGTGTTTTTCACATTATTTCGATTATCTCGTGAACCATTAATCCAATGAACTTAAAATTTGAGGTGCTTATAAAATTAACCTATCCACACAAGATGGCGGGTTAAAAAATAAATAAAGTTGTGTTCGTTTGTTTTAAGGAGGTACGATGTAAAGCCTTTGAAAACATACATTTTTTTATCGAAACGAGTAGGGTATCATATGAAAGGGCTTCATTTCAGCATTATTTAAAAATATATTTGGAATTTTACACCTCACCATTTTTTGTATAATTTTGAAAAATGACGTTTTCGGGATGTTTTATTGCCCCGATTAACTCCGACCTTACTTAATCGAAAATCTTGAAATATATTTGGAATGATAGAAAATTGAGTAGGTTTTTAATGAAAAATATAGAAAAGTGGCAGACACTCATAACTATATTTATTAAAGGGGTGGGAATGTTAAGGGGTAAAAACATCATTTAAAACCAGGTTATGTGGGGTGTCATTTGAAAGAACACTTGATTTTAGAAATATTGCCATTTTTTTTAGAATTATGCAATGCATAGTTTTTGAGTTATTATCAATAAAGTGACACAAAAAGTTGGTCCCCCCCCTTGCATTTCGAGCCTAATTAACAGAAAAATTTGAAAAAATTCACAGAGACAGGAAGTTTGATAAACTCTGAACGAAAAATATAGCGAACTCTCAAATAATTATATTTTTGTGTTTTTAAGGGATTGGGGTGGGGAAGGGTGAAAAAAAACTTTTTTGACCCAAGCGAGTGGGGTGTCATTTGAAAGAAGACCAAATTTCAGAAACTTTGCAATTTTTTTAGAATTTTGTGGTACCCAGTTTTTGAGTTATTCTAAAAAATGTGCAAATTCCAGACGGTTCCCCCCCTACGTTTCGACACTGATTGACAGAAAAAATTGAAAAAATTCATAGAGACAGAAAATTTGCTATATTTTGAACGAAAATTATAGCGAACTCACAAATAATTATATTTCTGTGTGTTTAGGGGATGGGTGTAAAGGGGGGTAAATGACACTCGTCCTATTTTCGAGGATTCGTATTATATATGAATTATATATGAATTATATACGTATTATACTATTATATATGAATTAACTCATAATTAAGAATGTTGGAGAATATGACTATGTACCATAAAGATATTAAAACATGACAAATTAATACATGTAAAATGTTAATAAGATTATTTTTAAGTGTTATTCTCAATAATAAGCAATTAAAAATATATATTACTACGATTTTTTTGATTAAATTTTATACCACTAACCCTATTTCTCGCTAAAACAACATAAGTCAAGAACTGTTTTTCAGGTTCTTTTCATTATTTCTATTAATAAATTGTAAAGGTTATTCGCTATTTTAATTTTTTACCACTCAAATACTAAATTAAACATAAAAAAGTCCTTTAAAACTCGTTTGTTTGTGTATGAAACAGTTTTTAGTGATTTCTGAAAAATTCTAATTGAGTGACTTATGAGGTTTTTGAAATGACCGATTCGATTTTTTCAATATTTTTGGAATTTTGAAAGAAATACGAATTTGTGGTTTTGTAATATTTTCTCGAAACGCTAAATGGAAAGGTTTTTGAGTAGTTTGCTGATTGTATCATCTTTTCACTAAATTATGTTAGTTTATAATCTGTTATAATTTTCCGGCAACGTATTGATGTTTGGTGTTAGTTTTGTAATAAATTTCTAAACAGAGATAAAAAATACATGTACATACTTCAACAAAAAGTTATGTTTGATATACATCGCTGCCCAAAATTAAAAACAATGTCCTCATAAAAGTTTTTTGCCGAAAACTATATCAAAATCCTTAACCCAGATCGAAGTCTTGATATCTCAGAGACTTGAAATTTCAGTCCTTCCATATTTTTAAAATTCCATTCAACAGTTTTTGAACGAAAGTTGTAAAACAACAGCATGCACAATGAAATAGTTATTTAAGTATTAAGGGCAGTAAGAGTATTTTACCGATTGAGGATATATGTTTTGAGATCGAGACGAAGTCGAGATCTTTAATATATCCGAAATCGGCAATACTCTTAATGCCCAAAATACTGATTATATTTTTTGCACGATCAATAAAAATTCAATTAAAATTACTTAAACAATAAAACTCATTCATAAAATTCAAGTTTTAATGTTTTAAAGAAAATTTCTTAAAATGTCATTTCAAAATAGTAAGCTTTGCGTTTCATCATAATTCTATAGGTTTTTAGGGTTCCGTATTTTATACGGAACACTATTGGTGAGAGTACAACGTGTTTTTCACATTATTTCGATTATCTCGTGAACCATTAATCCAATGAACTTAAAATTTGAGGTGCTTATAAAATTAACCTATCCACACAAGATGGCGGGTTAAAAAATAAATAAAGTTGTGTTCGTTTGTTTTAAGGAGGTACGATGTAAAGCCTTTGAAAACATACATTTTTTTATCGAAACGAGTAGGGTATCATATGAAAGGGCTTCATTTCAGCATTATTTAAAAATATATTTGGAATTTTACACCTCACCATTTTTTGTATAATTTTGAAAAATGACGTTTTCGGGATGTTTTATTGCCCCGATTAACTCCGACCTTACTTAATCGAAAATCTTGAAATATATTTGGAATGATAGAAAATTGAGTAGGTTTTTAATGAAAAATATAGAAAAGTGGCAGACACTCATAACTATATTTATTAAAGGGGTGGGAATGTTAAGGGGTAAAAACATCATTTAAAACCAGGCTATGTGGGGTGTCATTTGAAAGAACACTTGATTTTAGAAATATTGCCATTTTTTTTAGAATTTTGCAATGCATAGTTTTTGAGTTATTATCAATAAAGTGACACAAAAAGTTGGTCCCCCCCCTTGCATTTCGAGCCTAATTAACAGAAAAATTTGAAAAAATTCACAGAGACAGGAAGTTTGATAAACTCTGAACGAAAAATATAGCGAACTCTCAAATAATTATATTTTTGTGTTTTTAAGGGATTGGGGTGGGGAAGGGTGAAAAAAAACTTTTTTGACCCAAGCGAGTGGGGTGTCATTTGAAAGAAGACCAAATTTCAGAAACTTTGCAATTTTTTTAGAATTTTGTGGTACCCAGTTTTTGAGTTATTCTAAAAAATGTGCAAATTCCAGACCGTTCCCCCCTTACGTTTCGACACTGATTGACAGAAAAAATTGAAAAAATTCATAGAGACAGGAAGTTTGCTATATTTAGAACGAAAGTTATAGCGAACTCTCAAATAATTATATTTCTGTGTGTTTAGGGGATGGGTGTAAGGGACGTAAAAAAAAACTTTTTTGACCCAAGCGAGTGGGGTATCATTTGAAAGAACACCAAATTTCCAAAACATTGCAATTGTTTTTAGAATTTTGCGATACACAGTTTCGGAGTTATTCCAAAAAATGTGCAAATTCCAGACCGTTCCCCCCCCTCCCTACGTTTCGACACTGATTGACAGAAAAAATTGAAAAAATTCATAGAGACAGGAAGTTTGCCATATTTTGAACGAAAATTATAGCGAACTCACAAATAATTATATTTCTGTGTGTTTAGGGGATGGGTGTAAGGAGGGTAAAAAAAAACTTTTTTTGACCCAAGCGAGTAAGGTGTCATTTGAAAGAACACCAAATTTCAAAAACATTGCAATTGTTTTTAGAATTTTGCGGTACACAGTTTTTTAGTTATTCTAAAAAATGTGTAAATTCCAGACCGTTCCTCCCCGTACGTTTCGACACTGATAGACAGAAAAATTGAAAAAATTCATAGAGACAGGAAGTTTACTATATTTTGAACGAAAATTATAGCGAACTCTCAAATAATTATATTTCTGTGTGTTTAGGGGATGGGTGTGGGGAGGGCAAAACGAGTAGGGTGTCATTTGGAAGAACACTAAATTTAAGAAACATTGCAACATTTTTTAGAATTCTGCGATGCACAGTTTTTTAGTTATTGATGAAAAAAAGTGCTATTTGAAGTGTATGTATACCACCCTATATTTCGACGCTGATTTATAGAACAAATATTCCCAATTTAGACCATTGAAATACTGGTTAAATCTTTCTTTAGCTAACAAAAACAGCTATGGATAAGATTTAACCTCAAGTAACATTTTTGATCAATGTAGATGTGATTGACATTTACTATTGACGTTTACGATTAAACATTTATTCTGCTATGTGATATAAAGACTTTACAACATAATTTTATGTCATTTATTTTTGATATTGTGTTCTTTTAAATTCACGGAAGCCTTGGCGAGCGAATTTTATTCGCACTTGTCCGACTTTTTTTTTGTTGCAAAACTTAATTTCATCGAATATTTTTTCAAAATAAATTGCTTTTAAAACTTTTAATTGCAATATTTTTAAAAGAAATTTGAAGCTAGTAAATAGACGTACACAATTCTTTAACTAAAAATCATTTTTATTCACACCCTGAGGTCTCCCTTACCAGTAAGTAATTACTCACCGCCTGCAGATCGGTAAGTAATTACTTACCGACCTGTGATATGTAATAGTATATTACATACTTAGAGCTGTAAATAGCATTTTAAATGCGAGTGAAAATATTGCGCAGAAGACGCGAAGCGGCGAGTAAAGTACCTTCACGAGCATGGAAAATGGTTTGCAGCTCGAGGTTTGTAATATACTTTTTCTACGACTTTGTTTTAATGCTCAAACGCATATAATTACTTGAAAAAATGAACTACTAATTATAAATTAAATGCAAATACTTTACAAATTGTGGTAGGCTTTGTCTGTGTCAAAATGAATTGAAATATTTAATTTTTAAAAATCCAATTTTTCTTTAAATTAAAATTTTTCTTTTTATTAAAAGTGTTTCGTAATATATATATGAAAATCCATTACAGCACACTTTGTTTTTCTTACCGCACACTTTTTGAAATAATCAATTTACATGTCATGGATAGTGTGATGTAATTTATAATTTACTGTTATAGGAGTAGAAAAACGAAACTTACTATGTTTATTTACGAATCAGTAAACATGCAAATTCGCCTGATCGTGCAAAAGAATTATTACTCAAGAGATCCAAGTTTGTATGAAAATTATTTTGAGAAAAAAAATTTATTTTTGAAATACATTTTTTCTCAATGAAAAATCTCTTAACTTTTTCCTCATGATCATAGTGCTTGCACAATGATTAATAGAGAATGAACCTATAGCGAATGGTGCGAATGGATTAATAGAGAAAGAACCTATAGCGAATAGGTTGGAACCTATAGCGAATATGAACATACATAGCTACATTTTAAAGCATTGTGCTACGATCAGAGATGGAAACCAAAGTTTTTTTTCAGTTGGTTCGGTTTTGGTTTAATAACAAATTTTAATTATGGTTTTTGGTTCGGTTTTGGTTTCTTGATATTTCAAAACTTGGTTTTGGTTTGGTTTTGGTTCGGTTTTGGTTCAAATTCAGAATTTAGATTCACATTTTTATTCTTAACTAATTCTCGATATTCAAATAAAAACAGCTTTATTCAACTAATACGTCGCATTAAATTGACTGTTTTTGTGAATTTCATTAAATTCGAAAATAAACGAATAATTTTACGCTTTATTCCGCTTACTAAACTAAAAACCTAAGAATTGTCAAAACAAAAAATACCTGTAATTTAAATTTGAATACAAAAATATAGTAGCCGTGGAAAAATAATGTAGTAGTTTCAAAAAGAAATTAATAGATTTTTCCAATTTATGTGGGTACTAGACCAAATTTTGTACTATAAAACCGAACCGTGAACCAAACAGAAAAAACATTGGTTTATGGTTCGGTTCAGCTATTATTTAAAAAACTGGTTTGGTTTTGGTTTGGTTTTGGTTCGGTAAAATTTCGTTGGTTCAGTGGTTTTGGTTTGGTTCAAACGAACCGGTTTCCGTCTCTGGCTACGATTAAAAAAGAAATAATAAAAAGTTGCTCCAATCTCATGAGTAAAAGTAATTTCATTGTGTAATTTCAAGTAATTTCACTGTAAAATAGAGAATGAAGAGCTACATTTTAAAGCAGTGATGGCGAACCTTTTTTGCTGGTGGGTCAAAAAAAATTTATAAGATTCTCAATTTAGAGTCATGGGTCACTACTAGAATTAAAATAAAATAGTTTATATATGTATTTACTTCATTGATCAAACTTTTATTTAGAAAACAAAATAAATTTCATTAAGAAAAAAAATACTACATAATGTGAAATTTACTGCAGGTTTTGAAACGATAATTTTTGTATATCTGGTTGATATGCTGTTGTCCTTAATTTCACACATGCGACAGTTGTTTCTGTCCCGATCCGATTTCTTTCCAAGGACTTTATGTAATCAAATGATGGAAATAGCTGCTCACAGAAATAAGATGATCCAAACATTGGTAATACAGCATTTGCTAAATTCATGAAGATAAATGTATTTGGCAAAGAATTTCAAGTTTGGAGTATAACATTTTTAATATTTTCTTAGGCTGACTCATTAAAATTCATTAGGGAACTATTTGATTCTATTTTTGCAATCAAATCTTTGAGTTTTTTTTATCCATAAACGATAATTTTGAAATTCGACTAATTCGATTTCTAAATTATAAATATTCAACCGATTGAAGAACTCTAGTTCCATGTTTTTTAATTCAATTTTATGAGGCAAAGTAGTTTCCAGTTGTTTAAATTAAATAAATCTGATTTTCATAGATCATATTTATTGATTGAATGCTCATTATCCTCAATATTACTACCAAAAACACCTTTGTTTCAAATTGTGCACGCAAACGTCGAAAATATGTCATAGTTTTCACATTCAAATCATTTATAAATTTGTCTAATTTTAAAACAAACAATTTAATGTTTTCATACATAGTTAATGCAATTTGTCCACGTCCTTGAAGTTTCTTATTAAGTTAGTTAAAGTGTTGTGTTATATCAGAAAAGAACATTAGATCATTTTACCATTGCAAATTTGTGAGCTCAGGATAATTTACACCCTTTTCAAGTATAAAGAGTTTTATTTCCACAAGAAAAGAGCAACAAAGCGATTTAGAACCACACCACGGCTGAACCATCGAACGTTGCTATACATTAAAAGACCTATGAATACTGAGAAGAGAATCAATTTCAGAAAGTAATTCAGCGAATTGACGCTTATTCAGAGCTCGTGCAGAAATAAAATTGAAAATATTTGTCACTATTGACATAACCTTTGAAAATGATTGCAAACCTTTTTTTACACACAGTACTGCTTGGTAAATAATACAATAAAATTCCACTAATAGACCGTTAATGTTTTGCTTGAGATGTGTAATAAATCCAACGTTTTGGCCAACCATGCTTGGAGGACCATCAGTAGTTACGGAAACAATCTTCTTTATATCAATATTCATGGCTTCCAATGCTTCTTTAAATCCATGCATAACGTTGTTTTTCCTGTTAAATTCACTAATTTTATTGATTCTTCTCTCATTATATTTACACAGAGTTACCATTAGTACTGAATTTATCAGTATACAGTACTGATTTTCTAGCTTCTGTACTGATAGACATATGCGGTACTGATTTCTAAAACTATGTACTGAAAGTACTGATTTTTGAGAAAATTGTTAAATTTTAATTTAAGTTTCAATTTAAATACGGAAATAAAACTATACGAGCTATTGTTTGGTATGAACTTGTAATAAAAATTACTTGAAAAAAATACTTTTATTTTTAAATTGTGGCAGTTACCCACGGAAAATATATATAAAAATTCTAACCCCTGTGTTTTCCCAAGCAAACGTGGCAGAAAGTTGTATTTTATCAACTACTGGTGTTGGTCTCAAGTCTCAAGATTTGAGACCAACAAGATTTCCTTAAACTACTAAAACAATGAAAACCAGATTTCTCCACTTCGCTTTACACATTAACCTTTCGACTTATGAGAGATATATCTAGGTTAAGTGAAAATAAGGATAGTACATATTTTAGCTCTTAATATGTTGTACTGATTTCACTTAGAAAAATATGGAGGGGCTGAAATCTCACAGCTCTGAGATATCAAGACTTCGGTCTGGGTTAAAGATTTTGATATAGTTTTCGGTAAAAAACTTTTATGAGGACATGGTTTTTAGTTTTGGGCAGCGATGTATATCAAACATAACTCTTTGTTAAAGTACAAGCATTTTTTTAACTCAGTTTAAAAATTTACTACACAACTAACACGAAACATCAATACGTTGCCAGAAAATTATAATCAAAATTCCAAAAATATTGTAAAAATTAAATAAAGTCAAACTTTTTCAAAATTCCAAAAATATTCCAAAAATTAGAATAAAATCAAATATTTAAATTTTTTCTAAATTCCAACATTTCAAAAATTCTTAAAAATTCAAACTTTTTCCAAAATTTTAAAAATATTGCAAAAATTATTACAAAATCAAAAATTGAAAAAAATGAACTGAAGTGATTTAAATGAATTTTGATTGAACGGAAAAAAGAATAGGAATTGATTTTAATATTATTTAGGTGAATATAGCCGACGGTACAATCTATATAGTTACAGAACGATGTAGTTGAGACAACCTCACGGAGTGTTTATGTGAATATAAAAAATAGTTCAATTAATATCAAATATTTCAATTTTGAAATGGAAAACTCATGATATAATGCCAAAGTAAATTTTTTCATGGAATTAGTTATGAACTTATTCAAATACCTTTATATTGCATGTAACACTATATATTTTAAATAAACCTCAATCTGCTGTCAGGACAATATTTATATGTAGTTGTCCCAATCACATTGTTATTGTTTGCAAGTATTTTTTCTTTGTTTGAATAATAAACTACCAAGTACCAACTTCGAGATGAGGTTATCATTACTTTAACTTTTTTTCAGTGTATCATTGCCCTAAAGGTTTCAAAAGTAGGTTTCTGAGATAATGGTACTGATTTCAAATTAGCTGTTTAAAATAGTAAATAATATTGAAGGTTTGTATTACTTCGGTTTGAAAGACCTAAGTATTACATTCATGAGCCAAAAGTGAAATTCCTACCCCCACTTTTTTGGCATTTCTCAACGTTTTAGGACCTACTGATTCTAAAAAAGCAAAAAAAATAATGTATGTCTGTCTGTCTGCCGGCCGGCCGCTGTGGGGATTTCAAAAATTTTTTTTCTAAAAATAGGTATACTCAAGGGACAGGTCCGAAAAGACGCTGTGTTTGATAACTGTACTGCAAGTGTGTCAAAAAAATCATTATGTGTGTCAAAAATAGCAAATTTTCATATTTTTTGCTTAAAAACGTTCATTTTAAGTAATTACGAGTAGGAACATTAAATTTGGAGAAATCTTGATGGTAGGGATTGGTATGTGAGATCAAAAACTAGATTATTGCATTATAAGTTTGTCAAAAATGTTGTAAACTGTGTCAAAAAAAAGATTTTTATTTACTTTTTACCCAATTTGTTGGAAAAAAAATAAAATTAATTGTTTGTTTGAAATGAAATTTTATTATTATTATTGAGAATTATGGCATTATAAGTTTGTCAAAAAAATCTTGTCAAGTGTGTCAAAAGAAAGTTTTTATTTATTTTTTTACCCAATTTTTTGGAAAAAAATAAAATTGTTTGTTTGAAATGAAATTTTATTATTATTATTGAGAATTATGGCATTAAAAGTTTGTCAAAAAAATGTTGTCAAGTGTGTCAAAAGAAAGTTTTATTTATTTTTTTACCCAATTTTTTGGAAAAAAATAAAATTGTTTGTTTGAAATGAAATTTTATTATTATTATTGAGAATTATGGCATTATAAGTTTGTCAAAAAAATGTTGTCAAGTGTGTCAAAAGAAAGATTTTTATTTATTTTTTACCCAATTTTTTGGAAAAAAAATAAAATTGTTTGTTTGAAATGAAATTTTATTATTATTATAGAGAATTATGGCGTTATAAGTTTGTCAAAAAAAAATTTCAATTTTTGATTTTGTAATAATTTTTGCAATATTTTTAGAACTTTGGTAACAGTTTGAATTTTTAAGAACTTTTGGATTATTATTGGAATTTAGAAAAAGTTTAAATATTTGATTTCATTCTAATTTTTGGAATTTTGAAAAAAGTTTGATTTTATTTAGTTTAACAATATTTTTGGAATTTGGATTATAATTTTCCGGCAACGTATTGATGTTTCGTTTTAGTTTTGTAATAAATTTTTAAACAGAGATAAAAGATACTTGTACTTTAACAAGGAGTTATGTTTGATATACATCGCTGCCCAAAACTAAAAACAATGTCCTGATAAAAGTTTTTGCCGAAAACTATATCAAAATCCTTAACCCAGACCGAAGTCTTGATATCTCAGAGCTGTGAGATTTCAGCCCCTCCATATATGTTTAATTCAAAACCTTAGATTAGGACAAGGTCAGAAAATAATTCGTAAATTCTATAAATAACAATGAAAAACTAAACTTACTTTATAAAATATTAATAAAATTCAACTACTTCACTGTTAACTTTCTTTTAATTATAAATAATCTTGCAAGTAAAATTTAAACGTTAATCTAATCAACTCAAATTTCTTGCAACTATATAAACCAAGTTTGACTAAAGTTTAATATAAACAAATGTACGTAACTTACAAAAACTGAATTTTATATCATCAATAATTTTTTTATTCGCCTACATATTAAAGTGTTGCTTTATTACTGTGATTTGCGGCTTTAAAGTATCACTTTTCAACTATTTATTTTGTTGTCATAGCTACGTCCAAAAAAGTAAAAAGCATTTGCATTTGTTTAAATTCTATGAAAAATAAAAATTTTTATCAAAGCAACCCTTAAATTCAAAATTTCATTATCCAATTAAAATAGTTGGTATCATTTGTGTTACTTGTTCCACATATTTTTATTTCAAAATTTATGAAAATTTATAATTTTAATTTAGAATAAACCAATTTTCTTAAAATATTTTGCTTGCGGCGAATAAAAAATAGTATATGATGCACGGACGTAAACTATTTTGGACTTAATTAAAAATAAACTCCACATCCGTCCAAAATCTTTAGCTTTACGTCCTAGCATCATAATGTACTATTATGTTCGTGGTGTGTGAACTTTGATAGTAAATTTTTATCGCACGTACACACGCAATGTATGAGTTTTTTACTCATAAGATTTGAGAAACTTTTTATTATTATTGTTTAATAGTATTGAATATCAAAGAATTAAGAGACAATGCTTTAAAACAGTGATGGCGAACCTGCGACCCGCGGGTCATGGACTGACCCGTGAGACGTTTTTAAATACCCGCGAGAATATTCAGATAATTTATCTAAAATTTGAGGTTTAAATATTTCTATAATAAATCATAAATAAATCTAATTCTACAATTAATTTGTAAAATATAAAAATTATTTTTAGTCTATTTACAACAATCTCAAAATATAGTACAGCTTGCAATCATTGCAAAATATACAAATCTGTAAATATAGGGTGAACATTTTTTACTTCGGTCTGAAAGACCTAAGTATTACATTCATGAGCTCAAAGTGAAATTCTTACCCCCACTTTTTTTGACATTTCTCGACGTTTTAGGACCTCCTGATTCTAAAAAAGCAAAAAAAAAAAAAATGTATGTCTGTCTGCCGGCCGGCCGTCTGGCCGGTCGTCCGGCCGTCATTACCTACGCTGCAGGGAAAACCGCTGGAGGGATTTCAAAAATTTTTTTTTCTAAAAATAGGTATTCACAAGGGACAGGTCCGAAAGGACGCTGTGTTCGATAACTGTACCGGAAGTGTGTCAAAAAAATCATTATGTGTGTCAAAAATAGCAAATTTTCATATTTTTGGCTTAAAAAACGTTCATTTTAAGTGATTACGAGTAGGAACATTAAATTTGGAGAAATCTTGATGGTCGGGATTGGTATGTAAGATCAAAAACTAGATTATTGCATTATAAGTTTGTCAAAAAAATGTTGTCAAGTGTGTCAAAAGAAAGATTTTTATTTATTTTTTTACCTAATTTTTTGGAAAAAAAAATAAAATTAATTGTTTGTTTGAAATGAAGTTTTATTATTATTATTGAGAATTATGGCATTATGAGGTTGTCAAAAAAATGTTGTCAAGTGTGTCAAAAGATTTTTATTTAGTATTTTACCCTTTTTTTTGGAAAAAAATAAAATTGTTTTTTTGAAATGAAATTTTATTATTATTATTGAGAATTATGGATTATAAGTTTGTCAAAAAAATGTTGTCAAGTGTGTCAAAAGAAAGATTTTTATTTATTTTTTTACCTAATTTTTTGGAAAAAAAAATAAAATTAATTGTTTGTTTGAAATGAAGTTTTATTAGTATTATTGAGAATTATGGCATTATGAGGTTGTCAAAAAAATGTTGTCAAGTGTGTCAAAAGATTTTTATTTAGTTTTTTACCCTTTTTTTGGAAAAAAATAAAATTGTTTCTTTGAAATCAAATTTTATTATTATTATTGAGAATTATGGATTATAAGTTTGTCAAAAAATGTTGTCAAGTGTGTCAAAAGAAAGGTTTTTATTTATTTTTTACCCATTTTTTTAGAAAACAATAAAATTAATAGTTTGTATGACATGATATTTTATTATTATTATAGAGAATTATGGCATTATAAGTTTGTCAAAAAATAATGTCAAGTGTGTCAAAAAATGATTTCATTTATTTTTTAGCCAATTTTTTGGAAAAAAAATGTAGCTGTTTTTATGACGTAAATGTAATCTAAAATGAAATTAGACATGGAAGTTTTTGAATTTGTTATAGTTTTTGAAATATTTTTGGAATTATGAAAAAGTTTGTATTTTTGATTTTGTAATATTTTTTGCAATATTTTTAGAATATCGGTAAAAGTTTTAATTTTTGATTTTGTAAGAATTTTTGGAATATTTTTAGAATTTTGAAAAATTTTAAATTTTTGATATTATTATAATTTTTTCAAAATTCCAAAAATTATAATAATATCAAAAATTTAAAATTTTTCAAAATTCTAAAAATATTCCAAAAATTCTTACAAAATCAAAAATTAAAACTTTTACCGATATTCTAAAAATATTGCAAAAAATATTACAAAATCAAAAATACAAACTTTTTCATAATTCCAAAAATATTTCAAAAACTATAACAAATTCAAAAACTTCCATGTCTAATTTCATTTTAGATTACATTTACGTCATAAAAACAGCTACATTTTTTTTCCAAAAAATTGGCTAAAAAATAAATGAAATCATTTTTTGACACACTTGACATTATTTTTTGACAAACTTATAATGCCATAATTCTCTATAATAATAATAAAATATCATGTCATACAAACTATTAATTTTATTGTTTTCTAAAAAAATGGGTAAAAAATAAATAAAAACCTTTCTTTTGACACACTTGACAACATTTTTTGACAAACTTATAATCCATAATTCTCAATAATAATAATAAAATTTGATTTCAAAGAAACAATTTTATTTTTTTCCAAAAAAAGGGTAAAAAACTAAATAAAAATCTTTTGACACACTTGACAACATTTTTTTGACAACCTCATAATGCCATAATTCTCAATAATACTAATAAAACTTCATTTCAAACAAACAATTAATTTTATTTTTTTTTCCAAAAAATTAGGTAAAAAAATAAATAAAAATCTTTCTTTTGACACACTTGACAACATTTTTTTGACAAACTTATAATCCATAATTCTCAATAATAATAATAAAATTTCATTTCAAAAAAACAATTTTATTTTTTTCCAAAAAAAAGGGTAAAATACTAAATAAAAATCTTTTGACACACTTGACAACATTTTTTTGACAACCTCATAATGCCATAATTCTCAATAATAATAATAAAACTTCATTTCAAACAAACAATTAATTTTATTTTTTTTTCCAAAAAATTAGGTAAAAAAATAAATAAAAATCTTTCTTTTGACACACTTGACAACATTTTTTTGACAAACTTATAATGCAATAATCTAGTTTTTGATCTTACATACCAATCCCGACCATCAAGATTTCTCCAAATTTAATGTTCCTACTCGTAATCACTTAAAATGAACGTTTTTTAAGCCAAAAATATGAAAATTTGCTATTTTTGACACACATAATGATTTTTTTGACACACTTCCGGTACAGTTATCGAACACAGCGTCCTTTCGGACCTGTCCCTTGTGAATACCTATTTTTAGAAAAAAAAATTTTTGAAATCCCTCCAGCGGTTTTCCCTGCAGCGTAGGTAATGACGGCCGGCCGGCCGGCCGGCCGGACGGCCGGCCAGACGGCCGGCCGGCAGACAGACATACATTTTTTTTTTTTTTGCTTTTTTAGAATCAGGAGGTCCTAAAACGTCGAGAAATGTCAAAAAAAGTGGGGGTAAGAATTTCACTTTGAGCTCATGAATGTAATACTTAGGTCTTTCAGACCGAAGTAAAAAATGTTCACCCTATATTTACAGATTTGTATATTTTGCAATGATTGCAAGCTGTACTATATTTTGAGATTGTTGTAAATAGACTAAAAATAATTTTTATATTTTACAAATTAATTGTAGAATTAGATTTATTTATGATTTATTATAGAAATATTTAAACCTCAAATTTTAGATAAATTATCTGAATATTCTCGCGGGTATTTAAAAACGTCTCACGGGTCAGTCCATGACCCGCGGGTCGCAGGTTCGCCATCACTGTTTTAAAGCATTGTCTCTTAATTCTTTGATATTCAATACTATTAAACAATAATAATAAAAAGTTTCTCAAATCTTATGAGTAAAAAACTCATACATTGCGTGTGTACGTGCGATAAAAATTTACTATCAAAGTTCACACACCACGAACATAATAGTACATTATGATGCTAGGACGTAAAGCTAAAGATTTTGGACGGATGTGGAGTTTATTTTTAATTAAGTCCAAAATAGTTTACGTCCGTGCATCATATACTATTTTTTATTCGCCGCAAGCAAAATATTTTAAGAAAATTGGTTTATTCTAAATTAAAATTATAAATTTTCATAAATTTTGAAATAAAAATATGTGGAACAAGTAACACAAATGATACCAACTATTTTAATTGGATAATGAAATTTTGAATTTAAGGGTTGCTTTGATAAAAATTTTTATTTTTCATAGAATTTAAACAAATGCAAATGCTTTTTACTTTTTTGGACGTAGCTATGACAACAAAATAAATAGTTGAAAAGTGATACTTTAAAGCCGCAAATCACAGTAATAAAGCAACACTTTAATATGTAGGCGAATAAAAAAATTATTGATGATATAAAATTCAGTTTTTGTAAGTTACGTACATTTGTTTATATTAAACTTTAGTCAAACTTGGTTTATATAGTTGCAAGAAATTTGAGTTGATTAGATTAACGTTTAAATTTTACTTGCAAGATTATTTATAATTAAAAGAAAGTTAACAGTGAAGTAGTTGAATTTTATTAATATTTTATAAAGTAAGTTTAGTTTTTCATTGTTATTTATAGAATTTACGAATTATTTTCTGACCTTGTCCTAATCTAAGGTTTTGAATTAAACATATATGGAGGGGCTGAAATCTCACAGCTCTGAGATATCAAGACTTCGGTCTGGGTTAAGGATTTTGATATAGTTTTCGGCAAAAACTTTTATCAGGACATTGTTTTTAGTTTTGGGCAGCGATGTATATCAAACATAACTCCTTGTTAAAGTACAAGTATCTTTTATCTCTGTTTAAAAATTTATTACAAAACTAAAACGAAACATCAATACGTTGCCGGAAAATTATAATCCAAATTCCAAAAATATTGTTAAACTAAATAAAATCAAACTTTTTTCAAAATTCCAAAAATTAGAATGAAATCAAATATTTAAACTTTTTCTAAATTCCAATAATAATCCAAAAGTTCTTAAAAATTCAAACTGTTACCAAAGTTCTAAAAATATTGCAAAAATTATTACAAAATCAAAAATTGAAATTTTTTTTTGACAAACTTATAACGCCATAATTCTCTATAATAATAATAAAATTTCATTTCAAACAAACAATTTTATTTTTTTTCCAAAAAATTGGGTAAAAAATAAATAAAAATCTTTCTTTTGACACACTTGACAACATTTTTTTGACAAACTTATAATGCCATAATTCTCAATAATAATAATAAAATTTCATTTCAAACAAACAATTTTATTTTTTTCCAAAAAATTGGGTAAAAAAATAAATAAAACTTTCTTTTGACACACTTGACAACATTTTTTTGACAAACTTTTAATGCCATAATTCTCAATAATAATAATAAAATTTCATTTCAAACAAACAATTTTATTTTTTTCCAAAAAATTGGGTAAAAAAATAAATAAAAACTTTCTTTTGACACACTTGACAAGATTTTTTTGACAAACTTATAATGCCATAATTCTCAATAATAATAATAAAATTTCATTTCAAACAAACAATTAATTTTATTTTTTTTCCAACAAATTGGGTAAAAAGTAAATAAAAATCTTTTTTTTGACACAGTTTACAACATTTTTGACAAACTTATAATGCAATAATCTAGTTTTTGATCTCACATACCAATCCCTACCATCAAGATTTCTCCAAATTTAATGTTCCTACTCGTAATTACTTAAAATGAACGTTTTTAAGCAAAAAATATGAAAATTTGCTATTTTTGACACACATAATGATTTTTTTGACACACTTGCAGTACAGTTATCAAACACAGCGTCTTTTCGGACCTGTCCCTTGAGTATACCTATTTTTAGAAAAAAAATTTTTGAAATCCCCACAGCGGCCGGCCGGCAGACAGACAGACATACATTATTTTTTTTGCTTTTTTAGAATCAGTAGGTCCTAAAACGTTGAGAAATGCCAAAAAAGTGGGGGTAGGAATTTCACTTTTGGCTCATGAATGTAATACTTAGGTCTTTCAAACCGAAGTAATACAAACCTTCAATATTATTTACTATTTTAAACAGCTAATTTGAAATCAGTACCATTATCTCAGAAACCTACTTTTGAAACCTTTAGGGCAATGATACACTGAAAAAAAGTTAAAGTAATGATAACCTCATCTCGAAGTTGGTACTTGGTAGTTTATTATTCAAACAAAGAAAAAATACTTGCAAACAATAACAATGTGATTGGGACAACTACATATAAATATTGTCCTGACAGCAGATTGAGGTTTATTTAAAATATATAGTGTTACATGCAATATAAAGGTATTTGAATAAGTTCATAACTAATTCCATGAAAAAATTTACTTTGGCATTATATCATGAGTTTTCCATTTCAAAATTGAAATATTTGATATTAATTGAACTATTTTTTATATTCACATAAACACTCCGTGAGGTTGTCTCAACTACATCGTTCTGTAACTATATAGATTGTACCGTCGGCTATATTCACCTAAATAATATTAAAATCAATTCCTATTCTTTTTTCCGTTCAATCAAAATTCATTTAAATCACTTCAGTTCATTTTTTTTTTCAATAATGAAAAGTCAGCAGTTGTATGGTAGACCCCCCGCCACTTTGATCAATGTGTCCCAAAAGATGATAATTATCTTCTCACACTAATTAAACCCTTTCCCATAAGTTTCATCATAATCACTTCACTTCATTATTGTAGGCAGTATTGTGCATAAGGACACTGAAAAAACTTCAAAAACTTACAAAAAAAAATTTACCGGAAGTGAAAAACCGAAAGTGGAATGTAGAACTGTTGTAAACTGTACTAAATGCTCATGTACTAAGTTTCAAGCAATTCGATTATCAGGTACAGATGTTATAGAGCTTTAAAAAAACAGATGTATGGGACACCCACCACCACTTTGTTCACTATCGCTCAAAAACTAAAAAGTTCTTTGCCATACATGTTTGCATCTTTTTCCAAAGTGTCATCAAAATTCGTTCACGAACGAATGCTGTGTGCTCCCAACAAACATTGAAAAAAGTGTGACACATTAAACAGGTGTTTGGAAGGACCCCCACCACTTATTTCAATATTATCCAAAAACTAATCAGTTCTTTGTTACTTAAGTTTCCATCTTTTTCCAAAGTTTCATTAAATTAAATTAATGAATGAAGTCTGTATGCTCCCAACAAACTTAAAAAACAAAGTGTGAAAAGTCAGCATTTGTATGGTAGACCCCTCACCCAGTGGCGGATTATGCCTTTAAGGGGCCCGAGGCGGAACAAAATTTGGGGCCTAAAATTTTACCAAAAATTTTGCAAATGAGTTTGATTAAGACTATTTCTTAAATAATTTTTTATCCGCTTCAGAACGGAGAAAGATCGTTCCCCACTTGCGTTGCATATCGGCAATGTAAGAAATATTTTTAAAATAGTTTCCACATTAGGAAATGAAGATTGCAGGCCATCAACGATTACCTTGTACATCTTAAATGGACAAGTGATGTTCTCTTCTTTTATATATTTTAAAAAATGATGTACTTCGTCTTTAAAATATTGTACTTCTATATCCCTGGCATATGTATTTGACAATTCTAAAATACACTTGTCAACTTCATCACTGGATATATTTTGATCAAAAAATTATTTAAAATTATTTAAAACAGTTTCATATATGGACGTTCTGGTAGATATTTCAGTGGCAAGTCTATCACAGATCATATTGTATTTATAATAATCAATTCTCCTCCTACTAGCTGTGTATCATTTGCAGATGATTCATCATACATAATTTTGCGTTTTCTTTTTCGTCCTTCTTTGTAGCTAATATTGTCTGTTAATAAGTTTGCTTGCTTTTCTATGCTCTCAAAATCATTCCGAACATCCCTTATAAATTGTGACAAAGAATTAAACAGTTTTACTCCTTGTAATAAGTTCGTTTGAATATTTTGAAATGATTTTCTAGTACTATTGATTCTTTGCAATAATATATCCCATAGAACGGTTAATAAGGCAATTCATATTCATCGAAAGAGTTATCTAATTTTTTAACCTCAACTTTAGTAATCGGTTTTTTGTCTCATTTTCGCTAATTTGGATATGAACGCTTTTAAAATTTTTGTAATTAAGCGCAAGGCGGATACTGCATCAGCTCTTGCAGACCATCTTGTCACTTGTGTCACTTAATTTTTTAGTATGTTTGGAATTAGGATCGGAAAAATTATCAATAAGCAACTTCCATCTGTGAGTAGATGAAGAATAGTATATTCTTGTATGAGCTAGAATGAAGGCAATTCTTCACGAGGATGAAGTTTCCCGGAACGAGCGTGGCGAGTGGAGGGAATCATCCGAGTGAAGAATTGCCTTCATCCTAAGCGAATACAAGATACTATTTTATCCACGACTACAAATAATTCAAATAATTTCATTCATGTTTTCCTGTATAAGTTTGTATCGCCATATTGAATGAAATGAAAAACAAAACCAAACATGTTTGTTTATTTTAGATTTTATATATGTATTGTTTTTGTTTTAACTGGTTTATATTACTATACCAACAAATCAAGTTTTTAATTTGTTAGGGGAATTTTGAATAAATAAAGCGTAATAAAAGAAATAAAAAAGAATTTGATATGGGATGAATACAATTGGAGGAATGAATGAAGGAATGAATACAATTACAATGAAAGATATACGCATGGAAAGTATATATTCTTTAGTAGTCGTGGATAAAAGAATACATATATATTTTGGATAAAGTTAAAATAATACATCGCAGTAGAATAGGCATCTGCAGCATAATTTCCAATTAAATTAAGCATATGACTTGTACAAGGAATAAAAATGGCGGTCTCACTTAGAGTTTTAATTCTGGCTTGTAAACCATTATATTTTCCGGCCATATATGTATATGTTTGACCGCTACAATTTTTAATATCCAAAGACAAATTGTTTAAAGTTTTCAAAATAAGTTGTGCTAGATATTCTGAATTGTGATTTTCAATTTGTAAAAATACAAAAATCGTTCTCTCGCATCGCCCACTTTATCAATGTACCTTAATATAAAACTTAGTTGGTCAGTGTGGTTCACGTCTGGCGTAGAATCAACAATAATTGAATAGTATAAAGAGTCCTGAATTTCTTGAATTAGGTGTTCTTTTACTTCAGTTCCCATTAAATTTATAAATTCATCGCATGTGGTATGTGATAAATAACTTACATTACCTTTTCCTGGATGGCTGTACCTCTCCAAATGATTTTTAAGAAAATCATCAAATTGGGATAGGTACTCAATGCATGTCATGAAATTTCCTTTTCTGTTCGAATCAATATCTTCTCGATGACCACGAAATGCTATACCCAAAGTAGCCAATAGCTTTACTGTAGCTGCAACTCTTTTTAAAACTTCCCGCCAGCATTTTTGTTGTACTTCAATTTCACGAGCTATTTGAGTATCAATACGTCCAGTTACAAATAATCTTTTTTTCAAATTTTTCAAACAAATTTTTTAGACAATCTTTTTTCCAATCAACGTTGATAAAACGAAATATACAACTAAAGCTAAAACACCTATACTATATCAATCATATCATATGGAAACCCTTTTCAAACGTAAATCCAAATGATGAATTTAGCATGTATTGTATAAAAAATACATGGATTTTAAGCATACAATAAAAGATTTCAATTCTACACTTTAAAAAGTTTTCATTTATTTAGTTATATATGAAATTAATCTAAAATATGTACAATTATATGCTTAAAATTGAGGTTTTCAGTTTAATGCTTTCAATGAATTGTAGGTCTTAAAAGAAATCCAAAATCATTGATGAAAACATAAAACTCAAATATACTTCAAATATCCAAAAAATACTTATCTGGATTTTGTTTTTATCAATAATTTTGCGATTGATATAATAACAGCCCATTGCCAATAAAGTTTTAGTATTAATATTCATTCGTAACAGTGGAACTTTTCAAAACAAAATGTTTTTTTACTATACAAATTGGAAAACGAATTTGTACATTAAAAAATTATAAAACTATCAAATTAGAATTATTAAAATAAATACATACATGAAAAAAGTAATACAAATTGACAACCTAACACTTTTACATGTGGGATAATATTAAAAAAATCTTTAGGTTTAAAAACTTTGGTTGAATGAACGCAGCCATCTGATATTTGAATGCCTATAAAATATCAATACTATTTGTAGCGAGGGGGCCCCTGTGCATGTGGGGCCCGAGGCGGCCGCCTCTTCCGCCTCTATGGTAATCCGCCACTGCCCTCACCACTTTGATCAATGTGTCCCAAAACATGATAATTATCTTTTCACACTAATTGGAACCCTATTCCATAAGTTTCATCATAATCACTTCATTATTGTAGACTGTAGTGTGCATAAGGACACTGAAAAAACATAAAAAAGTACAAACAATTTTTTTTTACCGGAAGTGAAAAACCGGAAGTTGGGATGCAGAACTATTGTAAACCGTACTACATACTCATGTACCAAGTTTCATCCGATTCGCTTATCAGGTAAAGATGTTATAGAGCTTTCAAAAAAACAGGTGCTCCAGGGCTCCCCCACCACTTTGTTCACTATCGCTCAAAAACTAATCAGTTCTTTGCCATACATGTTTGCATCTTTTTCCAAAGTGTCATCAAAATTCGTTCACGAACGAATGCTGTGTGCTCCCAACAAACATTGAAAAAAGTGTGACACATTAAACAGGTGTTGGGGAGGACGCCCACCACTTATTTCAATATTATCCAAAAACTAATCAGTTCTTTGTTACTTAAGTCTCCATCTTTTTCCAAAGTTTCATTAAAATAAATTAATGAATGAAGTCTGTATGCTCCCAACAAACTTAAAAAACAAAGTGTGAAAAGTCAGCATTTGTATGGTAGACCCCTCACCACTTTGATCAATGTGTCCCAAAACATGATAATTATCTTTTCACACTAATTGGAACCCTATTCCATAAGTTTCATCATAATCACTTTATTATTGTAGACTGTAGTGTGCATAAAGACACTGAAAAAACTTCAAAAAAGTACAAAAAATTTTTTTTTACCGGAAGTGAAAAACCGGAAGTTGGGATGCAGAACTATTGTAAACCGTACTACATGTTAATGTACTAAGTTTCATCCAATTCGTTTATCAGGTACAGATGGTATAGAGCTTTCAAGAAAACAGGTGCTCCAGGGACCACCACTTTGTTCACTATCGCTCAAAAACTAATCAGTTCTTTTCCATACATTTTTGCATCTTTTTTTAAAGTGTCATCAAAATTCATTCACGAATGAATGTTTTATGCTCCCAACAAACAAAAAACTTTGTGGAAAAAACCACCTGTTGTATGGTGGACCCCCCAACCCTTTATCCAATGTGCTCCAAAAGCTGATAAAATCTTTTTCATGTTATTTAAAAGCTTTTACCAACGTTTCATGAAAATCGATCGGCAATTGTAGGCTACAGTAGGGATAAAAACCTGAAAAAAAAACTTTTTAGCCGGAAGTGACAAACCGGAAGTTGGTATGAGGAAATATTGGAAACAGTACTTAAACCTTATATACTAAGTTTCAATAAGATCATAGCTCGGAATCAGAAGTTATTCAAGATTTAAACTTAGAGGTGTTCGGGAGATTTGAAATGAATCCAGATCTTCCATTTTCAAGTGAACCTGTATCATTTGCCAAAGTTTCATCAAGATCCTATGCAGAAAACTCACCCACCCACCCAATAATCAGCAGCCTTGTAACTTGTAAAAAAGTCGATTCTTGAAATCAGATGCCGCTCGATTTCGATTTGTGGATGAGTTATTTAGAAATCTATTCAAACACGAATACAACCATTGGGTTAAGTTACTGGTACGATAGTTGATCCCCACTGTGACGATTGTATAATCTTGAGAACTCCTACCTCGACATAACTTTCGAGTTTTTATTTCACTTTGTCTTGGGTGGCGAAAGGTACTTGGTTTACTTTGAAATATTTCGATTTGGCATTTTTTTTTCAAACAAATTTCTGCTTTAAAATCGGTGCATCTGCCAAGTGTTGGCTCAAATAACGATTTATGTTTCCCACATACAGTTGAAATCATTCGACAGTAAAAATTTCATTCGATTCATGTGAAACTCTGAATAGCAGTCATGTCCAAAATATTTGCGCTATTTTAGATTTGAACAACTACTAACGGTAATTTGGCAATAATATTCTTAAATGTGATGTCAACTACCAAATCCTTTTGGAAAACTGGAATAACGGATCCGCCATAACCTCGAAATACTTTCAGAGTCGTTTAACATACTGGATTTCCAAACGAGAATAAGTATCTAAGTTGATCATTGAGCACGTGACCCAGGTGTCCAATCCGATTCAATTTTTTTCAAGGGGATAATCAATCGCGAAGAATGACGGTTGCGACTTTACATCGATGATATTAGTGCTTTCGTTTCTTTTGGGACGTGGGGAAATTAGTTTAGCAGACGATCGACTAGAATGGTTGTTGCAACGGTGATGGTAACGGAGGTGACATCCACACGGAAATGTGTCCCTTATTGCGCTAGAATTAATGTGAACTTGGCAAATTAGTATTCGGCGCGATCGTGGTCTTCTTTATATATAGGACAGGATTTGTAATAATTGGGATTGCTTTTACGTTCTGGGTATCTGGACGACATACCGTTTGAAATTTTGTAAACATAAGGAACTTTAGAATCTCCTCGAACTGTCTTACAAGTCTTTGTTGTAATCTCGTACGCTATGACTATCTCGAAAACTTGGTTATCGTACGCTATCTAAAAAAAGACAAGTGTTTCTTACGATTCTATGCGGTGTATTTATCACGATCATATCGCGAATCAAATCTTCTACGAACGGATCTTTGTTGCACGCATCTTTAACATTTGTAATCACACTTCCATGCTCTTCCACGTAGATCAGTTGCCCATTTAAAATACGTCTGACTCGGTTACATACTCGGCTACAAAATAATTGGTTAGCTCTTAATAGCAATCTCTTTGTATGTTTACTTACCACTTCTTCATTCAACATTTTTAACAAAGTTTCAACAATATTTTCTTCTACGCAAGACAAAAAAAGTCATCGATTGTCATCGGTCGTTCCACAAGTTTTGCGTTTCGTAGTTCAAAACAGTGGGTAACATATTTGATGTATTTTAATTAAAAAACTACCAGAATTACTATTGAAAACTAATTTGAACCAATCTAATATTTTTTAGACGGGCACAGGGGTCCATCCACTGCAATTAGGAAGTATGGCTTCATTAGAACCAGAAAATGTAACTGATGTTATAGGCTCCTCAACAAAACAGGTAGATATATTTATTATAATAGAATAATAGTCTGATAGAGTTAGTAGTCTAGTCTGGTAGGTAGTTCGTTCACATATCGTATTTAGACCTGAATGAGTTTTAAATTTTTTGTATTCAGATTTTTGTTCAAGTAATTAATTGTTGTTTAGTTATAAGTTTAAAAGAGCGAGGATTTTATGATGACAGGGTGAGGACTGAGGATAAAAACATGCAGACAAATAACTTATTATTATAATATGGTATTATGTGATATTGAATCCTAAATAATTCGCTCCTGATGTTTTGTAGAGTACTTTAAGACTGGCTGTATTCTAAACCAAACTTATTTGATACTTATTTGTGGAAAGTTACTTATTTGAATAATGCCCGGTTTCTTCATACCTCCGAATAACTATCTTCCAGATAAAGATATGTGCCAGATAATTTAAAATTGATTTTCTTCACTAAAACCTCTGGTTACATATCTAACAGAGATATAGCTGTGAAGTGAGTTTTTTTCAATAAATGCTTGACAAATGTGAATTATTTTCAAATTAATAAAAAAGGAATTAATAAAATAGAAACAAACATAAAATACCATTTTAACAACAAAGTGTTGTAAACTCAACTTCTTCGAAAAAATTAACTGAAATACCCCAAATCCAGTCTTCAGGTGCTCAAGTCTAAGAGCTTAATTTTTCATTTGTTGTTGATGTTATAGCATCGGCTATTAGTGCTACTCGTCTGACTTTGTAACAAATTCAGGAACACTGTTTGGGAGACTTAAAAAAAACTCAGAATTTAGAAAACTAAGAAAAATGCCATTTTAATATTTTTAAGACTACATAAGCTCTCAAGGGTAAAATACGATTATTTCTAAAGGACTTTGAAGTCCTAGGCAGCTTTTAAGATTTTTTCTAAAAACTCTGAAAATGCGACATATTTACAATCGATACTTAAACCACAATTCAACTGAGAAATTTATTTCAATTTATTTATAAATCCTCGCGAATCTTCTATCAAATTTGCAAATTTGTTTTTATCCACCGGCACCATACTTACTTAGCTTTATAAATATGAATTTCAATATATATATATATATTTAACAATTATGTCAAACTTACATTCTTATCTGCTAGATATTTGGACTTGGTACGTCAAGTAACGAATAACTTTATCTAGTAGATAAACCACACCCGAAGGTGAAGAAAACCGATTCTGTTAGATATCTTCTAGATAAAGTTATCGACAACTTATCTATAACTGAAGAAATCGGGCATTAGTAACCTAAATATGTGACTTATTTGACATTTTTTTTTCATAGAAAAATCTAATTTGGTTTGAGTGTCAACTATTTTTATAGGTTTCGTATTAAGATTGTTAAAGTTACTAAAGCTTTTCTTAAATTTTTTAATAACGGTTATTTTTTTTCTTTAATCCAAGACAATATTTACAGAAGTTACAATACCTATGCCATATGGCTACATTTCAGGCAAATGGTGAGGACCTAAAAATGTTCGACCGATCTTATGTCTTATGACCGATCTTATGACAATGGTGGCTCATTTGATCGGATGATTCTATTACTACCAAAACATATTGGATACTACTTAATAGATTTCCCGGGACATGACCTTTCTACAAAATTATCGAAAGGAGTGATTTATAATTTTTGGGAACAAATTAATATCATCAAAGTGATCAAGGAAATATATAAATGAAATAAAATTTCAATTGCAGCACATTCTATGTCTGTGATTTTAAATTATTACTATACAAGTCTTTATCCCGAGGATGTAGATTTGATAATTGGATTCGATGCAATTAAACCAGTAGCGTTGAGTGCAGATGATTTTATGAATGTCGCCAAACGTAATTTTGATATTTTTCTTTCATCGGATAAAAAAGTGCAACCAAACATGGAACCACCATCGTATACATATGAAGAAATTATTAAAAGACTTATAGAAAGATCGCATTTCCAATTGGATGAAAAAAATGCCAACTTTCTTGTAGAACGTGGAACAAGTGCTTCAAAGATTTTTCCAGATAAATTTTATTTCACTCGAGACATTCGATTGAAAGGCGGAGTAAGAGCACTTCTCAGTGACCAATTAGTAACGGAAATGATAAAAAGAGTAAACTGTCCTCATTTGAGTTTTATCAGTTTAAATTGGGTAGCGGGTCAGGATACGGAGTACTGTAAAAGGTTTTTGAATGCATCATGTGAAAATAATTTAAATTTTCAACATTATTTTGTTGATGGTGGTCACCATTTGCATTTGACTCATTGTAGATTTTTATGTTTACAACAAACAAACAAAAAATATGTTAAACAAAAATATGTAAATATGCAAACAAAAAAATAAATAAGTAGAAAAATAAAAGCTAATTTACATAACAAACACGTAAGAGTTTTTTCACCAGGAAAACTCTTTAAAACAAACCGTTTTCAAAATTAACATTTACTACAAATTTCCAAAGCGTTCGATGAGCAGATTTCTTATCCTTAAGGGGACTTACATTATGATCTGTTCGACATATAAACTTTATTAACTAAATGTGCCATTTGTGAACTGGTTAGCTAATGTAACTAATAAAAATTAACAAAAATAGACAACAGAAATAGCCAAGTGAGCCCATCCCTTCCATATCAATACTGCATCTATTTAAGTTGTTTTATTGAAAAGAGCAAGAACAGGCAAGTAGGAAAAAGAAGTTAAGGTTTTATGTCATGCCGGAGGAATGTTTTCATGAACTAATGACTGAGAAATCCGAGTAATAACATCACAAACAAAAGCTAAAACAGATATTGGCAATAAACTGACATCTGCTTATATTCATAAAATATTTCAACTAATGGCTAACTGTTGCTAAAGATTTCTTAGCTATAATTTTAGAAATTGTATAATAATGTCACGTTTTTTACCTTCCTTCGTATTGGTCTTACTCTCAATTCGAAAAACGTAATTCCGCAATTTGCTTTTGGAATCTCTTTGCAAGCACTAACCACCTGGTTTTATTAAGCATTCAATTCACCTTCATTATTTCACAACAACAGAAAAACAATTCTGCAAACAATATTTTTTGACAAGAATATTTGACAACTTCAACAACTCCAATGGTTTATTGTAGAAATTTCCAGTTTACAGATTTCAAAACAAACTTAAAACTTTATTATTTACAATTAAAAAATAACTTTTTTTTATTTTTTTTTTTTTTATTTTATTTGATATACTAGAACATTGAACGGTTACCATTTACACAATGTCACTATAAAAATACTTAAATGTGTTAACTTAAGCTACTTATAAGTAGAAATATCATAATAATAATAACAATACTCAAAATATTAAATTAAATTTGTTTGTTTGTTATGTTTCATAAATATAATAACGTAATAAGACCCAACTTCTGCTGTAATCCATGTGTTAAATAAGAAAAAAAAACACATATGTTAAGTTATTAATTAATTAATTAGTTTGCTTGTAATTAAGAGAACCTTCTTCTTAAAAACTGTCAAAGACTCCGAAAACAAGTCTAAAGTGTAAAATAAATTGTTATGAGAAGTTTGCATTCTGTTTATTGGAGAAAAGAGACCTAAATTCGTCCGTGTGCATGCAGGAAGAAAAAGCTGGATGTGTCTGGTACGATAAGAAGGCGCGTAGAAAGATAATTCTTGAAGAATTGAAGAATCCACCATATTATTCACAATTTTAAACAAAAACATTTCGATAAGGTATTCTCTTCGACTTTCTAATTTGGTTATATTTAATATAGTTAGTCTACGTGGATACGAAAGTCTCAGATGCCCATTATACGGAAAGAATCTAAAACAAATGTGTCTTGTGAAAACCCTTTGAATTCTTTCAACCCTGTCTGTATAAATGTTGTAGTAAGGATGCCAAATTTGGACTCCATACTCCAAGCTACTTCTTACAAAACTATTATATAGCATATATAATGTTTCGGGATTACGAAACTCTTTACCTTTTCTTAAAACAAATCCAAGCATTTTAAAAGCTGTTTTACATATTTGGTTCACGTGATGATCGAAACGGAGATAGCTGTCGAAGGTTATTCCAAGGTCCTTTATCATCTGTACACGATTTAGTTTATCTTCGTTCAGGGTGTAATCAAAATAAATTTTTTTATAATTTCTGGTAAATGTAATACATGAACATTTCTCAACGTTCAAATATAACTTATTTTTATCACACCAATCAAAAAGAGAATCAAGATCAGTTTGGAGAGTATTGCAATCCTGTAAAGTCAGAATACGACTGTAAATTTTTAAGTCATCTGCATACAGGACATACTTCGATTTAATGTTTTTTCCAATATCATTTATGAATATTATAAATAACAAAGGACCAAGTATAGAACCTTGGGGTACGCCAGAAGTGGGCGTGAAATTGCCCGAGTAACATCCATTCATTCTAACTCTGAGTTTTCTGTTACTTAAATAAGATGCCAGCCATTGTAGTAAGATTCCGTTAAATCCAAAAATATTTAGTTTGCGCAATAATATCTTGTGGTTGACTTTATCAAACGCAGCAGAAAAATCTGTGTAAATACAGTCAGTTTGGTGTTGTTTATCCATATTTTTATATATGAAGTCTGTGTATTCTACTAAATTAGTAATCGTGGACCGTTTTTTAAAGAAACCGTGCTGTTTGAAATCAATACGTGAAGCAACGAAACTAAAAATGTATTTATAAACAGATTTCTCAAACAATTTACTGCAAGAATTTAAAATTGAAATCGGTCGGTAATTAGAAACGTCACATTTGTCACCCTTTTTATAAACAGGGGTTATAAAAGATTCCTTCCATTGATCTGGAAAAATTCCTGCATTTAAAGACTTATTGAATAAAATAGTAATTGGAACCTTTAATTCATGCTGTAGTTTCTTGATAAAAAAATTCGGAATACCATCAGTTCCACTACCTTTATTCACATCCAAGTCAGATATGGAATCAGACACATCTTGTTCAGAGATTGAAATATGTGAAAAGTTACATTGGTCAGAAATATCACTAGGAAAGTTCTTTTGTAAGTCTCTCTCGGATACCGTAGTATCGCTATAAATAGAATTGAAATGTTCACCAAACCAATTACAAATACTTTGAGGATTTTCGCTAGATTGGCTCCCATAATTCATATTTATTGGATATTCAGATTTTTTAGAGCTATTTCTAGTATATTTTAAAAATTCTTTAGGATTGGATTTGAGATCACCTTCAATTTTGGTTAAATAGCGCTCTTGGCATAGTTTAATTTCTGAATTTACTAACAGCCGAAAATAATTGAATCTTTGTATGTACAAATCTGTTTTATAAATTTTTACTCTTTGCCTAGCCTTTTCTTTCTCTTTTATGAGTTTAATTAGGGCTACACTGAACCAAGAGGGGTAGTTTTGTTTATTGTTCCTACTTGCATAATTGGGACGACTAGAATTTATAAACTGACGAATTTTGGAATGAAAGCTTTTTACAGAATCATCGACATTCAGATTTCTAAAATAACAATTCCAGTCATATTCGAGAATTCTTTCAGAAAGGATTTCATAATTTAATTTAAAATAATTAACCGAGGAGCTTTTACATTTTGGCTGCAATTTTAAACTATTTATTTCTATACTAATTGAGAGAGGCGGATGGTTATAATCGATCTTAGATAACTCATCGGATTTCTGTACTTCAATTTTTTCACAAGGAAAATTTGATAAGGCAAGATCCAGAATTCGATTATTATTATTTAAAATAAGATTGTGTTGCGCTAAGCCCACGAACTCCATGGTATCAATTAAACAATCACAGGATCTACCCTCATAGTCAATTGGTACAATTTCATTGTTACCATCCCGTCGCCAAACTATACTGGGTAAATTAAAATCCCCAACAATTAAAAACTTGGAATTGCTATATCTAGTAGACATGTCTAACAAGTGATTTAGAAAAATATTGTACATATCATAAGAAGCACCACATGGCATATATAAACAACATAATATTAGAAAACTGCCATTTGCAAGGGATAGCTTTATCCATGTATCATCAAATAAAGTTCCACTAGAAGGAAGCCTTATAAAATTGTACTTCGATTTAATTGCTATTAGCGTACCAGCACACTCCTATTTACATGGTTTTTGTTCACGATACAGCGTTTTGTTCAAACTAATTGCACTTAACATAATCGCATTCTACTTAAACGTAGTTTAATTCAAAATAATTCTCATTTTGCCAAAGGCATTTCTTAAATACAGTGGTGCTTAATTTTTCTATAATTCGATTCGAGACAAATCCAAAATGTCTTTACAAAGAAAACTCGAGAAATACTAAATAATTGATGTCATTATTTGGTATGTTTTTTATTTAATATTTTTGCTATGCCTCTTTTTCTTGAAAATTTCTTGTGATGTTGATTTTAGTTTTGAAATATTGTACAAAAAAAATTAAATTTGAATTTAATTTTGTTTTATATTTCGATGCGATTATGTAGAATCGTAACATTACTCTAAACCTAATCCTGTTCGTTCCGAACTGGTTCTATATCTCTCCTACAATAGTTGAAACCAATTTTTTTCTTTTCTTATTGCTCAAGTTGTTTAGAAATACTTCCTTATCGGCCTTCCGTTTAATAGGAGACAAAGATAGTTTATGCTTGCTGTTCCAGTAGTCCTGTATCCAGCAGATGACGTACATATCTTCTGTGCAATTTCACAATGAACTACGTATGCAACTGTTTCATAGAAAATCGCGTTATAGTGCTACCCTAACTCTTATTTGGGTGTCATGCTTTATTTGTCTGTCATGCTTTATTTGTCTGTCATGCTTTATTTGCGTGCCTTAAACGTAACTATCAATGCTGCAAAACGATTTTCAGTGTTCCAAGCGTTCTGATCTGCTGCTTTCTCGAACTGGAATTTAAAGATACCAAAAGATGTGATACCATCATAGAGCGTCCTTTTCTGTTTGGTATTTGCTCTTTGTTGCTACATCTTTGAAGTAATTTTGGTCACTTCAACACCTTGTAACCATTTCTCGAAATCATCTACTTTAGAAAGCACATGTTCGTTTTAATCAATTTTTTTGCTCCAACTCCTTTACTTCTTGATGAACTCTGTTTTCTTCCTTGTTTAACGTATTGTTTCACGTCCTTACGATTAACAGCTAATTGCTGACTGATGTTAATGCTGATTTCTTCTTTAGTAGCAGTCATATTTGTATTTACTGTATTCAATTGCTGATTCATATTGGGATTTACAACATCCAGGTTTTATTTCATACCCAAATTTATCTACTACATCATTACGATTAACTGCGTAAAATCGAAGTTTGCAGATGGTATTGAAGTTGTTGTTTCCGCAACAGAGGTTTTCTCTTCTACAGTTGCTACTGAATCACTGGTGGTTGGTTCACTTTAACTCAAGAACCTTTATTTTCCAAAAAGTAGGTTCACTTTAACTCAAGAACCTTTATTTTCCAAAAAGTAGGCCAGCTGTCAAACAGAACGGCTGTGTATTTTTTCGATCAACAATTTTTTTCAAAAAATAATAATAATAATTAAATTTCATTAATAATTCATTTATATTTCTTTTATATTTTTTTTATTACTTTTTTTATTAGTAAATAATACTAATTCTTACTATTTATCTTTTTTAATTTTAGGTAAGGAAAATAATCTATTTGGAAAAATTAATTGATGAACTGAATTTAACAACAAAAACATCAACAAAAAACATCAAAAACATCAACAAAAATTTAGATCCATAGATTCAAGAAATTCAAGAAAATAAAAATAAGATAAGCGTTTTAATATAATATTTAGTTTTTATTCATATTTATTAACAATTTAGTGTACAATTGTTGTACATAATCTATTAAATTGGAATTGTTTATTGTAAACATAATACAGTAAGCAATTCGAAATATTCGTGAACGGTAAGGTACAATAATTGTTTATTGTTGACTTATGTAGAATTGTAGTTATTTTATTAGTTTCGTTGTTAGTTTTCTTGTGGTCTTGTTGACTCAATAACAGGTTTTAAGTACACTTTATGTATAGTTTCCTGTCTTTGAGTTACATCTTGTTTTGATGTTTCTAAAATAATATTTTGTTTACAATTTCATAATTTTAATTGTCGATTTTAACAGTGAACCTAGACTTAGATTCAGGTTGTCCAGCTGTTGAAGTAGTCAATTTCAATTTCAATTTGAGTTTGTTTGTTTTCGCATTACTGTGGTTTTCGTATGTATGTTTTTCATTGATATTTCTCTGAGTTAAAATGGCAAAATTGTCTATCAGCTATGCGAACATAAGAGGATTGAATATAAACCTTAATTCAGTCCATCTTTTTCTTGAAACCATGAAACCTGATATTTTGTTTTTAACGGAAACGATTATCAGTGCGCGTGCTGTGACCTTAGATAAAAACAGATACCTTTGTCCCAATTATGAACTTGAATCCTCTTTCTACATTAAGCATGGAGTTTGTGCTTATATTAGGGATACTATACCATATGTGAGATTAAATAAATTTGAATTAAATGCAAAATTTCACAATATGGTGTCACTAAAAATTAGTTGCCCAAGTCAAACGCTGTTTGTCTTTGGACTTTACCGTTCACCTAATTCACCTGAGAACTCTAATTTATTTCATGACTTATCTGAGAAGATAGATAGGTTGGTTGAGTATCCTAATGCAAAGTTTATAGTTCTTGGAGATTTTAATGTCCACAATAAAGAATGGCTTACACACAGTTCTAAAACTGACGAGGTTGGTAGACAGGCTGAGTTGTTTGCTCTTTATCACAATTTTACTCAAATAATAGACCTGCCAACCAGAGTTCCTGACATTCCTGGTCAAAGTAGTAATTTACTTGATTTATTTTTGACAAACGATCCATATCTGGTTCAATTTAAAATATCAGAACCATTGGGTGGTTCAGATCATAATTTGATCTCCACACAACTAAATATACAAATTCCAAAACAATTTAAAGCGAATCCTCGCAATGTTTGGGATTACAAAGCTGCGGATTGGCAAGGACTTAAAAGTTTTTTTAGATGTTTTCCTTGGAAACGCTATTGCCTTACCGGCCAAGCCCCAGACATAGCTGCATCAAATTTTTCTGAAACTGTAATTGATGGTATGCACAGATTTATTCCTAATAAATTGATCATTCCAAAAACTGATCTATGGTTTTCTAGTAAATGCAAAAAAGCTATAAAAGTTAAAAAAAAGGCTTTTCGAAAGTATAATCAAAACAAAACCGATGAAAACCTTAGACAGTACCGTAAAGAGAGAAATTTATGTCGTAAGTTAATAGATGAAGAGAAACATCTATTTAATAGGAAAAAAGCATCTAAATTCGCAGAACATCCGACTGGTTCACGCAATTTCTATAAAGCCGCAAAGGCTGTCCAAAGCAACTTTTGTAAATCTTCCCTACCGCCTCTTGTTAATAGAGATGTCCCTATCATTGATCCAAAAGAGAAAGCTAATTTGCTTGGGCATTATTTCTCTTTAAATTCTACTTTAAAAGAACCTAATTTCCAACCTAAACCTATTTCTAAAGTTTCTTATAAAATGAGGCGGATAATTTTTCGGAAAAACATTGTTCGAAAAATGCTTTTAAAAATCAATACTAACAAGGCAACAGGCCCTGATTTTATTCCTCCGATTATACTTAAAACATTTGCTAGGGAGCTAGCACCAATCCTCACTAAAATCTTCTATTTGTCATATAAGAAAGGAATTTTTCCTGAAATTTGGAAAATGGCTAGTGTACAGCCAGTTTCAAAAAAGGGCAGTAAGACTGATCCTACGAATTACAGACCCATTTCAATTTTATCGGTTGTTGCTAAAATTTTTGAGAAATATGTCAATTTTAATTTAATGAGCTTCTTAGAGTCTTCCAAATTAATTAATGAGAGACAATATGGATTTCGAAAAGGAAGAGCGACGGGAGATTTGCTGTCTTTTGTCACTCATATCTGGAACAAGTCGCTTGAAAACTTTGGAGAAACATTCGGTGTTGCTCTTGATATTTCCAAGGCATTTGACAAAGTTTGGCATAACAACCTTATATGCAAATTGAGATCCTATGGTTTAGACGAGCAGCTTATATCTTGGACACAGAGCTTTATATCTGATCGAAAGTTTCGGGTCAATGTTGACGGTGTATCATCGAATACTTTTTCAACTAATGCAGGAGTTCCTCGGGGTTCCGCTTTGTCACCAACTCTTTTTCTTATCTATATTAATGATTTGTTGGACTCAACGGTTCATCCTATACATAGTTTTGCTGATGACAGCACGCTTCATGCGTCTCATGAAGCACCTAAATTATATACACCCTTAGCGCTTAGTGAGTGTAGATCAAAGTTGATAGATTCCCTTAACACTGATCTTAAAACAATTATGGATTGGGGTATTGCTAACAGTGTTGAATTCAATACAAGCAAAACACAGGTTTGTCATTTTTCTAGGATAACGACACCCAATCCTTTTCCATTAACGTTTGGCCCCAAAAATCTTTTAGAGAATGAGTCTGTCAGACTTCTGGGAGTTGAGATTGAAAATAATATGAAGTGGAATTCTCATATTTTTAATCTGGCTAAGAATGCTGTTCAAAAGTTAGGATTTTTGGGGCGATGTCGTAAGTTTTTCGATAGCGAACAACTTCTTTTAGTTTATAAATCTTTTATACGTCCCTGCATGGAATACTGTTCTCACATATGGGGTGGAGCTTACTTGAGTAGTCTCAACTGCCTTGATTCTGTACAGCGTAGAGCTATTAAACTCATTGGTAACCCAAGTCTTACTAACGGTCTTGATTCCTTGCAGCACAGAAGAAATGTTGCTGATTTGACTATATTTTATAAATATATTATGGATGAGCGAGCTTCTGAAGAGATCAAATCGATTTTACCTAAATCAGCAAACCTTTCGCGTCACACCAGAGCAAACGTAGCAGCGCATCCCTTTACAGTTCAAATAATTAGGTGTAGAACTGTAGCCTTCCAACGTGACTTTTTCAACAGAGTATCTCATCTTTGGAATGCCTTACCTTCCTGGGTTTTTCCTGATGAATTTAATCCTCAAGGCTTTAAAGTTAACGTTCATAAATTTCTCAGAGAATCTTAATTTTTATT
This sequence comes from Diogma glabrata, assembly GCA_963693315.1. Lineage (NCBI taxonomy): Eukaryota > Metazoa > Arthropoda > Insecta > Diptera > Cylindrotomidae > Diogma > Diogma glabrata. The sequence goes on from OY856186.1 coordinate 249,609,673, forward strand.
CCATTCTTATCCCTAGTTGGCATGGTATCTTCGGATATTCAGAGACGTTAATTTATAATTTGTTATAATTAACACTAAACATGCCTAACTTTGAATAAAAAAAAAAAAAAAAAAAAAAAAAAAGCTTATACTAATCCCACCACTGTTACCAAAGTCACGTTTTTCTATCTTCCGTCGAGTTAGCCTTATACTAAATTCGTTAAATGTAATTTCCAAAACTTATTTTTTTCTAGTATTTTTTTGTTATTACATTATCAACAATATCAAAATCTCCATAACGGGTCTGCATTCGTTTCAATGCTATTTTTGTGTTATCCTTTTACGCCAAATATCTCAGAAAGCTCTTATTTGCAATAGACTTATGAAATAGCAGTTTTCTGTCACTCCAACAGATGTCAAATTTGCCTTGCTTCATCTTGCCTCATTATCTTCACTGAAAAAAAAAATAAAGTAATGACAATCTCATCTCAAATTAAGCAGTTTTCTATTCGAACCAAGAAAAAATAGTTTAAACAATTTCACCACAGAGGCACAGAACGAGGTTTATTTAAAATGGATAAGGTTACATGCAATATAACAGTAATTGAATAAAGTTAATAACTATTTCTATGAAAAAAAATTACCTTGGCCTTATATCATAAATTTGTTCATATAAAAATTGAAGCATTTGAAATTAATTGAACTACATATATTTATTTATAAATATTACGTGCGGTTGTCTCAACTACATCGTTTTTTAACTTCACAGCTATTAAATCAGTTTCGGAGTTCGATTCGAGATCTACTGCACCTTTTTCCAGATATCTTGCCTTGAATTTTTTATCTCACATTCTTCTGCCTTCCCTCCTATATTTTACCTGTCCAATTGTTTCTTCTTCCATCCACCATTCACTTATTTTATTTTATTTATGTGTGTAATGTAATGTTTTGAATATCAGTTGCAGCTCTAAAGAGAAAAATTTAACATCAGTCGTGAGATTAAAAGTCGTGCATTATTTGTCATTTAATAATTTTCTGTTTTTTCTCCCTTGATTCAATTTAACTGATTTTAACGACAGTAAAACAACGATAATTTACTTTAACAAACATTTTAATTTTCTAACCTTTAAATTACATTAAAAAATTGCAGAATTAATTTTAACTAATCTCATTTGAACATAAACATTAAAAACATTATAAAAGTTTACAGTTTGCTGTTCATAATTTTATTGTTCTTTCCATCGTCATTTTCAGGTGGATAATATTTATTGATGAAATTGTATGTAGCATCTATTATTTTATTAATATGTGTCATATGCATATAGTGGCTACCGTTCACATAATAATGTTCAAAATTCAAGTTATTTTCACGCGATGCATTTAAAAACATATCACAGTACTTAGTATCCTTACCAATTCTTCCATATAAATTGATAAAACATAAGTGTGGACATTGAACTCTGTTAAGCATTTCCTTTACTGAATCGTCATTAAGAAAAAATCTATATGCACCTTTTAAACGAATGTCACGACTGAAATAATATTTATTAGGAAAAATTTTCGAAGGACTGGTCCCTCGTTCTACCAGAAAATGAGCACTTTCTTCATCCAAATGCTGATCCTGTGAACCTTCTATTAGCTTTTTTATTATTTCTTCATGTGTATACGATGGCGGCTCCACATCCGTTTCTACTTTTTTGTTCAAAGAAAGGAACAAATCAAAAAGATGTTTATTAGTAGCCATAAAATGATCAGAATTTAATGCTACAAATTTCATTGGATCGAAACTAATTACCAAATCGATATCCTCAGGATAAAGGCTTGCATAGTAATATGCTAATATTGCAGACTTAGAATGTGCCATTATTGAAACCTTATTCCATTTATATGTGTCCTTGATAATTTTGATGATATAAACTTGCTCCCAATAATTATAAATAATTCCTTTTGGTAATCGTGACGATCGTCCATGTCCTATAAGGTCTATTGCCAAGTATCCAATATGTTTTGGTAGTAATGGAATGATTCGATCAAATGCACCAGCGTTGTCTTGCCAACCATGAAGACATAAAATCGGACGAACATTTTTAGGTCTCCACCATTTTCCTGAAATGTAGCCATATGGCATAGGTATGGTAACTTCTTGGAATGTTAACTTTGGAAAAAATCAAAAAAAATTACTCAACCCTAAATTTACACAACTTTTCTGAGATAAATAAAATAACTATATCAAACACTTTTTTAATAAGCAGACATCATGCAATAATGTTATAAAAATTTTATCTATAAACAATCACAAAATATAAATATCACTTAAGCATATACAATAATAAAATGAACTTTCGACTATCTCGCCACTCTCAAAACAACAAAATAACTCAAGATACAAACAAAAAAATAATTAAATAATGAAAAAGCTAAATTTAAAACTAAATTTTCTAACCTCCATCCTCTAAGTATTCGTATTGAACTGAAAGTTGAAACTGATTAAATTTGTGAATTGGTATTAATTTTTATATTGGTAACAAAACAAATGGAAAAATAACGACAAATATTCATTCGTACGATACAGTCCACCCTCGTTTAACATTATACTCTTATAAAACGATTTCGATATAACAAGGTACTGAAATTGCGTCAACCCTCCTATAACACGGTACTTTTATACTAAGTTGATACTACCGACAGTTTAATAGAATAATAGTTTTTTACTATTAAAGTGTCGATACATTAGGTGTTTATGCCACAAAATAGTATTATTCTACCTTTGGTTTCCCTTAACATGTTTTCGATATAACACGGTATGAATTCATCGTATTATACGAGGGTTGACTGTATCAATACTATTCGTCTATGTATGTGAAAAGAATAACGCAAATAAAATTATGTTTGTTTGTTTAATATAATATAAGCTTGCATTTTGCTATTGTTTTTTTATAAATAAAATAAAATTTGTTATATTTTTTTTGCTCCTGATGATGTCCTACAAAATCGAAATTTATAAACTAAAATGCCGAATAATTGATATTTTGTTTCGTTTCTTGAATTTCTTTCTTTTCCTGACGATTTGTTGTCTGAATTTCAAAGCAGTAGACAACATTTACTCAAAAATTTTTTTTTATTGTTTGCACAATTCGTGTCAATACCCATAAAAAATTATTTACAAAATTTGAAATCAATTGTTCAATTCTAAGGGGTGTCACCGGCCACTTAAAGTTCAGAGGATTTGTTCTGAGCCTTAAAAAAAATTGAAATTTTTTGTACGACACCCTCCCATTTCGTGTCAATACCCATAAAAATATTATTTGCAAAATTTGAAATATATATATATATATATATATATATATATATATATATATATATATATATATATACATATATATATATATATATATATATTATATATATATATATATATATATATATATATATATATATATATATATATATATATATATATATATATATATATATATATATATATATATATATATATATATATATATATATATATATATATATATATATATATATATATATGCCTAGGGGCACGGTTTAAAATTGAACGATTGATTTCGAATTTTGCAAAAAATATTTGTATGGGTATTGACACGAAATGGGAGGGTGTCGTACAAAAAATTTAAATTGAGAATTGAACACTTGATTTCAAATTTTGCAAATAATATTTTTATGGGTATTGACACGAAATGGGAGGATTTCGTATAAAAAATTAAATTTTTTTTAAGGCCCAGAACAAAACCTCTCAACTTTAGGGGCATGGGCATGCCATAGAATTGAAAGATTGATTTCAAATTTCACAAATAATATTTTTATGGGTATTGACACGAAATGGGTGGTTGCCGCAAACTGTATAATGAAAAAAAAAATTCTAGGGTAACCTAAGGGCCACCCTAATATACATACATGTACATGTACAAAAAAATTTTATACAGGGTGAGTTTTTTAAAAAATGCCAGGCTTTTATCTCGAGAACCATGCTAGATGGGACAAAATAACTAGGTGATATTTGTTAACCGTCGAGGGGGACGTCCAATGGTAATATTGAATGACCTTGAAACTGATAATTATTGGAGATATATGCCAAAATAGGTTTTTTTTAAATTAGAACCTATACATTTAATATGTTTTTTAATTAAGTAAATCAAACTACACACTTTTTGGCTACAAATTTTTTTTGTAAAGTGTACGATTTTGTAGATATGATGAAAATTGATTTGCACTAAAGCAAACGTGTCTTCGCTAAGTTCTTCAGTAAAAAAATAAAATTTCAATAAATCAAAAAAAACAACGAAAATCAATTTCACGCAGTAGACCACGATGCAATAATATTTAAACTAATGAATGATTTTCATTGTTTTTTTTAAATTTATCGAAATTTTATATTTTTTCTGAAGAACTTAGCGAAGACACGTTTGCTTTAGTGCAAATCAATTTTCATCATATCTACAAAATCGTACACTTTACAAAAAAAAATTGTAAGCAAAAAGTGTGTAGTTTGATTTACTTAATTTAAAAAAAACCTTAAATGTATAGGTTCTAATTTTAAAAAAACCTATTTTGGCATATATCTCCAATACTTATGAGTTTCAAGGTCATTCAATATTACCATTGGACGTCCCCCTCGACGCTTAACAAATATTACCAAGGGTTATTTTGTCCCATCTAGCATGGTTCTTGAGATAAACGCCTGGCATTTTTTAAAAAACTCACCCTGTATATTTGAAAATAAGTCAAAAACTGTGCTTTCAAAAATTACAAAATATACTGTTTTGCACTAAAAAAAACATTGCCTTTCATAGTTTCATATGTTAGGATCAAAAATCATTTTGTTTCAAAATCTCTACTTAAAACCCCCTCTAATGAACATTTGAAATTATAACAACCAAAAAAAATTTAGGTTTCGATTCAGCAAAATCCCTATACCCGTGAATTTTTTTAAATTTTTTCTTTTGTAATGTTCGTAGATAAGGGGGGGGATAATTACAAAAAAAATTTTATATTTTTGAAAATAAGTCGAAAACTGTGCTTTCAAAAATTACAAAAAAAACTGTTTTGCACTACAAAAAAAAAATCTCCTTGCATATATCCCCCACATGATCAAAAATAATTTTTTTCAAAATTTCTAATTTAAACCCCCGTTAATTCGGTATGACCTCGTTGTTATTCGTATATAAACTCAATTTACGAATTTGTCGTTGTAGCTTATCGGTTTTTGTCTTTAATGTTATGAACCTAGCTAAACGATCAAGTGAATCAACCAGCAGACTGCTTACATGTAATGGGTTTCAGATTAAGACAACCTTCTTCACTAACCAATGTTATATTCAATCTTTCCTTGTCCGAAGAATTTTGCGTGCATGAAAGCATTGCAGTGCATATATCATAACATACCTTGTGATAATGAATAAAACACGTAATAAGTTGAAGAAACATAAATTTATTTATTTGAGTATCATTCATTAACTGAAACTATTCGAGGATTCAAAGACATAAATTTCAAAGCAACTAAGATATTTTTAATTATATTTTATGATATTTTATTATTTTATGATTATTTATGATATTTATGATATTTCTCCACATCTCCTTTTTTTCAAAGATAGTTTTTCAGTTAGTTGTATTGTAATCTTTGCGGAACTTTTCTTGTTCGAGTTGATCGCCTCTCTAACAGTTCTTCTTCATGATTTTTTTGATGATGTTCATCATCATTACTTACAAACAGTTTCAAATGTGCTGCATTACGATCATACACACGCTCCGAATTGTCATTCCTGATAGTGAATCTAGAACCTTTCTTAGCAATAATTGCATGAGGATCTTTGTGAAAGGTGGTTGATAACTTATTAAATGGAATGATTTGTTGAACCAATACATCGCTTACTTCCAAAGAACTTGGTTTTGTTTGACGTTTTTTATATCTTCGATGATTTTACCTTTGGATTTGTGTAATAAGTCACAATCTCTAACTTCATCATCTGCGGCATTTTTCTTCTTATTGTTCGACCGATGCATAACTGTATGGGAGTTCTACCAGTAACTGAGTGAGGTGTCGTATTGTACATTAACAAATAATCGCGTAAATCAGTTTTCCAATCACTATTTAGAGCAGAACTAATCTTCAACCTTTGTCATAGAGACCATTTTTGCCTCTCCACTTCTCCATTCTCCTGAGGCCAGTAGGGGATTGTTTTATTGAGTTGTATACCTTTTTGTTTGCAATATTTAGTAAACTCACTACTTACCAATTGTTTGGTGTTGTCTAACGTAATGGTATAAGGATAGCTTAATCGAATGAATATCTTATCAAGACGATCTATACTTGCAGATGATGTAATTTGTGTTGCACTCAAAAAAAAAATGAGTAAATTTTAGAAATTTTTATAAGTATACAAGTCACAAATTTTTTTGTAAGTTTACCAAAAATATTGTAGATTACAAACAAAATTATTTGAAAAAAAAACAAAAATTTTTTTGATTTACAAATTATTTTTGGATTTGAAAGAAAAAATGTAGTTTTATAATTATAGTTGTAGTTTTATTAAAAATTTTGTGTGTTATATATTTATAAAAATTTTGCAAAAGTAACTTCTATTTTTTTGAGTGTAGGACTTCTATTTCTTTGAAACGGCTGTAATAATCTCTTAATACCATAAGATTCTCATCTGAAGGCAATGGACTCATAAAATCCGAAGCTAGATCTATCCAAGGAGCAGAAGGTAATTCTCTTCTTATCATAGGATTTGGTTTCCTGGTCGAAGCAACAAGTTGACAACCGTAATAGGGTTTCACATATTGCGTGACATCATTGTCTATACTAGGCCACCATACTCTTTTTCGAAGTCGACGTTTCATCACAGATTTTCCGGGATGACCTTCATGATATAGATCCAACAATCTTGTTCGGATCTTTTTTGGAATAATTACTTTCAATACCTCTAATAATAAGGTCATTGTATAAACATAATTCGTCCTTAAATCTTGCATATGGTTTCAGAATATCATCGGTCTTACGCCAATTTCAATTTTCTAGAAATTTCATTACTCTTTGACATTCTAAATCCATTCTAGATTCATTTTCAATCTCGAAAATTTCTATTGCAGCCGATTGGATAATGTTATTTATATAACATTCACATTCATCATCAAATTCATCACTTGTATCAATTACACAACCTTGATAGAGAATCAGCTATATTTGTAGATCCAGGTCTAAAAACAACATTGAATTTATAGCTTTGAAGACGGAGTAACCATCTCTCAATTCTAGCACATGGGTTGGATCTAGGACTGAATATTGCTTTTAATGGTTTATGGTCAGTTTATAATGCAAATTCAATTCCAAGTAAATAATTAAAAAACTTTTCAACTGCTCAGACCAATGCCAATGCCTCTTTCTCTGTTTGGCAATACCGTTTTTCGGTATCGGTTGAACTTTTGTGAGCAGATCCAATAATGTATGGAACATTATCCTTAAATTAGTAATACAACCCCAAGAGCTATAGGTAATGCATCAGATATCAATCTTGTGGAACGCTTTACGTCAAAATAAGCAAGATACTTTATATTTGAAATAACCAACTTCAAATTTTGAAAATCTGTTTCAAGGGCAGTGGACCAAGCAAACTTTGTATCATTTTTCAGTAACTTTCGCATCAAGAAAGTCTTATCGGCTTTATTTGGAATAAATCTTCCCAAATAATTTATTAATCCAAGAAAGCTTCTTACCTCTTCATTGTTCTTTAGTGAACAAAAATTCTTACCAGTTTCTATTTACTTTGTGATGGTTCCATCTTTGGGAAAAGTATGACCAAGAAATTCTACTTTTGTAGCACCATAAATACACTTTTCTGAATTCAAAAGAATGTTCCTCTCTTTGAAAATGTCGAGAACTCTTCGAAGACATTCATCATGTTCTTCTCAATGCGCACCAAAAACAATTATACCGTCTATATAGTTTAAGGCATTCTTGCATTTACACAAAATAGTGTCCGCAGTGTCTTCTGAAATATCTCTGGAGCGCAATTAACACCAAAAAGTAGACGCTTGTAACGAAACATTCCTTTATGAGTAATAAATGTAGTTATATATCTGGATTTGGCACTCGAATCTAGTTGATGAAAAGAATTTTTAATGTCTAATTTGGAAAAATAGTTTGCATCTTGAAGTTTAGGTAAAAAGTATTCTATTGTAGGTAATGGATGATTTTATCTCAAAATCGCTTTATTTGCTTTACGCATATCAATACAAAGCCTAATGTCTCCATTATCCTTTACAGTTGGAACTAACGGAGATGCCCATTGGCTTGGCTCCTTAACTTCTTCTTTAATATCTTGCTCCAAAAGCTACTTTATCTTATAGTCAATTTGTTTAATCAATGTAATTGGAGTCTTTCCAACTGCTTGTACCACTGGCAAAATCTCTTGATTAATAGGGATTTCCACAAGAACATCTTTTACTTTTGGAAATGGATGTATCTTCTTTAATATTGTTGATAAAGTTAGTCACACCCAATTTTAAAACACCTAATTGTTTTGCCGTGTCTTTTCCCTGCAAGGAAATATTACCTTGTTTCACAACATGAAATGAAGCAGATGTAACAGTTCATTTAAAATTTGAAATCTCTATTGCTGACTTGAACTTGAACTTGAATAACATCCAAAGGATTTTGCGAACCATATGAATAGAAAGTCTTTCCTGTTATATCTTCAACGCAATAATCAGTTGTAAAAGCTTGCTGCTTAATTTGATTGCAATATTCTCCATCTAAAATATTGTATTGACATCCTGAATCGATGAGCATCTTAGTTAATACCCCAGCGATCTTAACAAATTTCTAATCATCACTGTCTTCAGTATTACACATAACGTAATTTTTGATGTTGTTGATTTGGTTAATATACCTACTTCTTGTTCAATGGCATTAAGTGCGTTACTTTATCTTGAACGCTTTTGGTGTGTATCACGTCCACCAAATTGTTGTTGTTGCTGCTTCCTTTTCCGGCATTTAGATGTAAAGTGGCCTTTCCTCTGAAATATATATGACATATTGCTTTTAAGGCTGGCCAAAATGTACTATTTGCAAGATGTTTTTTATCTCCACACCTGAAGCACTCGAATTCCGAACGGGTATTTGTTGGGTGCTTTCGCCCAAAATTTACACTTGATCTGGTTGAAGATTCATTTGAAATTTGTCTGTTTTGAAAATTAAGTGCTTCAAAAGTGTTAATGCTTCAGTTAGAGTCATTTATTTTTGGAGACGTTTTTCTACAAATCCGGAGATCCTAATTGAATAGCCTTATGCAAAACAGAAATTTCTCTGCTTTCCTTGTCGTTGTTACCGAAGTTATATTTCATAGCTTGTTGATTTGCTCGCATATTGAACTTGTGCATCGATTCTCCTGTTTCGGGCTTTAGTGTCCAATACATGGAACGCTCATATGTTGTGTGATGCCAAGTATTCATCAAGTTTGCAAATAGCAAACTCATAAGGTGTTTTCCTGATTTCATTTACCATGACAGGTTTGTCAATATCTGCTACAGTAATGGCATAAAAAATATCTTGCAGATCAAAATCTCCCATTGCCAATAACTTGCTCTTTTTAATGTCATCTTTAACATTTTCGAAAAACTCTTCTCCATTGTAGCCATTTATTTCTCAACTTATTTGGAGAAATTCCAGAGCTGATAAACGGTGGTAAATTATTTGTCATTTTTGATATATTATGTAAAATAACATTGAATTTAATTCTATGTTTATCTAAAATAACAGAAATTGTTTGCAGCTTTTCAGCAAAAATTTAATTTTCTAATTTGACATTTTTTTTTTTTTTAATAAAATGTGTTGTGTAGTAGGAATTACAATATGTATCACAATAACACATAAAAACCTTTTAAGACCAAGGTCCCACAACAACATACGTTCAACATACGTACAAAATTCGCTATCGTACTCTCTTTTCAACAAAGCGAACTAAATGGGAAAAGATTAATACCAGGAACTCGTAATAGAAAAATATCAAGGATTTTGATATAGTTTTCTGCAAAAACTTTTATTAGGACATTGTAAATATAAAACTTGTCCAAAACTCTTATTTGTCTCTGTTTAGAAATTTATTACAAAACTAACACGAAACATCAATACGTTGCCGAAAACAATCAGCAAACCACACAAAAACCTCTACATTTAGCGTAAACGAAAATATTACAAAATCAAACTTCTTTAATCTTTCAAAATTCCCAAAATATTGTAAAAATTATAATAAAATCAAAAATTGAAATTTTTTTCAAAATTCAAAAAATATTTATAAAATTCAAAATTCATAAATTCAAAGATTTTATTTTTATTCAAAATTCTAGAAATATTGCAAAAATTATAACAAAATCAAAAATACAAACTTTTTTCAAAATTCCAAAAAATTTCCAAAAATTATAATATCCAATGTCCAATTCATGTTCAATTACATTTTATGTCAAACAAATAATTAATTTTATTTTTTTCCAAAAATTGGATTAAAAATAAATGAAAATCATTCTTTTGACACACTTGACCATATTTTTTTGGCAAACTTATAATGGAATAATCTAGTTTTTGGTCTGACATACCAATCCCGACAATCAAGATTTCTCCAAACTCAATGTTCCTACTCGTAATCACTTAATAAAATGAACGTTTTTTAAGCCAAATATATGCAAATTTTCTTGTTTTGATACACTTGACGATTTTTTGACACACTTCCTGTAAAGTTATCGAACACATCGTCCTTTTGGCTCTTCCCATTGATTACACCTATTTTTAGAAACAATAATTTTTGAAATCCCTCCAGCGGTTTTCTAGATTTCGTAGGAGGTGACGGAAGACCGGCAGACAGACATACATTTTTTTGTTTCCTTAGAATCAGTAGGTCCTAAAACGTCGAGAAACTAAGAAATTGACCTAATACTTAGGTCTTTCAGATCAAAGTAACTATTGTAAAATTTAATCTGAACGCATAAAGGTCCGATGCCATAGTAACGCAATATCATAAAATGTTTACAGAGCAGGTAGACCGATAATATCCAATTCAGGACTGCAAAACTAAAATGGCTTTTTAATGGTTTATTTTTCTAAGTGTTAAATTTTGGTTGCGGTTTTGGATTTGGTTTTTCTATTACAAAGCTTTGGTTGCGATTTTGATTATGGACCTCGTCAACAAACAATGCCAATATTTAGGAAACATAATAGTCAATCAAAAAACAATATAAAACAATTTACCATTACATTTTCATTTAAAACAAACCAACACTTTTCTTTATCAAATCTGCCTACACAATTCTTAATATAATAAAGAAATGTGGATAAAGTAATCAATATAAAAATATTACAGAAAAATGAATAATAAAAATTGGTTGCATATATCTTATATTTTATTTTTAATCATTGAATATTTTAGCATCAATTTATTATTTGATCTCCATTCAAAATTTGTATTTTGTTATTTTTCACAGAGTTTTGTTTAATGAGGTTTCCTGGCTTTTGCTGTTTTGATTATGTAAAACCAGTTTTCTGCCCTAATCCTAATATCAACATGTTAGTTTGGCTTTTCTTCCTGGCAATGTCAACAAGTTTTGCCCCATAACTGATATCTTTATTTATCACACACCTTATCTATTTATTTTTGATAATTTTAAATAAAATTCTAAATACGTATTCAAAGTTTTATATTTATTAGTTATTTATTATCATTTACGGTAACAAACCGACCGACGTTCGTGATACCGCCACTGTTTGGAAATGATTCCTTCTTGTTGCTTCTGGAATTTAATTTTCATCTATAAATACCTGAAATTTTTGTCTACCGATTTCCATGTTTGCATTTCACTCGACGTTTCCGGTATTTTATTTCAATTTTAATCCCCTTCGATCCTAGGCTCTGTTTTTTATTTCATTCTAAATTTAAGTTTATATTTTAAAATTTAAAGCCGCTTTCAAACTTCATTGAAAAAAATATTTTTGTTTTTTTTCAACAGTTTATGGAAGTATCAATTCCTGTGCCATGGGGTGTTATAGCAGGAAAATGGTGGGGACCTACAAGTGTTCGGCCAATTCTTTGTGTACATGGACTTTATGATAATGCAGGTGTATATGACCGGGTAATTCCTGTACTACCTAAACATATAGGATATTTAGCGATAGATTATCCAGGACATGGACGATCATCCTGGCTTCCAAATGGTGTGATGTACAGTGTTTATGATTTAATTTTTATCTTTAAAATAATACAAAATAAATATAAATGGAATAAACTGTCAGGTATGGGTAGTTCTATGGGAGCAGCTGCTTTATATCTATACGGTGGCCTGTATCCAGATAAAGTGGATTTACTTATTGGACTTGATACACTTAAACCAACAATTTTAAGCCCAGATCGTTGTATAGATAAATTAAAGATGAGTTTAGAGCTCCATATAAAAAGCATAGAAATGAGTTGCGCTAACGTTAAACCACCGAGCTACACAAAAGAAGAAATGATAAGGAAGCGTGTAGCTGGCTCACTATATAGCTTAACTTCTGATTCTGTTCATTACCTCTTAGAACGTGAGACTTCAAAATCAAAAGATGACCCAGATAAGTTGTATTTCACTCGTGATTATCGCTTAAAATCAGCATCCAATCGAATGCTTGACAACGAAGTTTTGAAGGAAATGGCAAGGCGTATAAAATTTCCGTTGCTATACTATAAAAGTAAAGATTCTCCATACTATGAAGATGTTAAATATCGAGATGAGGTTATGAGTATATTACAGGAACAAAATCCTAAATTTGAGTACTACTTAGTCGAAGGCAAACATCATTTACATTTGACTCATATTGAAAGTATTAAAGAAACTTTAGTAAATTTCATTACAAAATATCGCCCATCGTCAAATAGGAGTGATGTCAATGAAACAAGTTATATGGAACAAAGTAAATTGTAGCATCTCTAAAAGGAAATCAGCTAAAAAACATTAAATAAATAACCAATACCAAAAAAGTTTTAAATAAAATTTATGTTAGTTTCACGATATTGTTATCATTTTGGCAACCTTTGATATTCTGTAAAATAGTCATAATTTGTGCTTTTTGGTTTGTAAATCGTTCAAGTTTTTTAAGTCTCATTTAGTCGATTTAATTTTTCTCGTAATGTTGAAGAATTTCTATAAAATGTTGTCACAAAACTAGGTACTTCCGAAATTGATTTTGCTCTTCAGTTTGGTTTTTATTATTTTGTCGAAAAGAGGAAACATAATCGTAAGTATGTTGTTTTTGTTTATTATATAAAAATATATTTCATAAATCTGATCTAATATAATAATATCTCTACTGTATATTGGTGGTTTTTATTATTTATTATAGATGAAATAAAGCCATCTTGTAGTAGGAGGTTTGTTTGGTAGACCGTAAAGGCCTATTAGTTGGTCTTGCCCGCCAATAACCCTTCCGCTAGCATTCGAGTGAAGGTTCTTTTGACGATCCTCTACACCCAAGAAAATTTTAAACACAAAAACAGATCGCGTGCCTCAAAGCACCATCCAGTTCCTCCAGAAGGGAGAACTGCCATGTCACAACTCCCCCTATCTCAACTACGTTAACAAATCATTGTTATTTATGATCACTTATAAAAAGAAATATATAATCCATCCACAGAAGATTAAATTAAACATAGGAATATAAACAATAATACCTATATCGAGGTCCTCTTATAAGTGTTGCCTAACTCCCCCACTCCAGAACGGTGACTTCTTAATAACCTGCGCTTACTCGAAATCTCGTGCGTTGATATTTGCCTTTATAACAATCAGCACTGCATCCTCAAAAACTTTCTAAGGATCTTCTTGATCCATAGAAGATAAATAATAACAACTTAACTCAAACTTTTTGTTTTCTTTATTTCATTTTATTTCACATAACATAATGTCAATCTCTTGTTACTTTACGCAAATAACTTATTTAATAAGTTTAATAAAAATTAAAGAAACCAAAGTTTTTTTATAATTTTACTGTTACTCTAAATATATTTCAGCTTGTTAGGCCATCTTCTGGAGTAATCATCTCAGCTTGTTAGGCCATCTTCTGGAGTTTGCCAACAGCAAACAGTGTTAATTATATCATTTTCTTTACTTTTTTTTTCATTTAATTTAATCATCTTACGTTGCAATAGTACATTTTTCTTTTTAACTTTTCTTAACTTATTAACTCATTAACTTAACTAATAATTATTCGAACTAAATTCGAATTCAATAAAATTTTGTTCACCAATTTTACATTATCCCTTTAAAATGTTTCTAAATAACTTTCACTGGTCGACAAGACCAACTCAACAAAACTTTACTTTTTCAAAAACAAACTCACTAACTTACATTCCTAGGATTTTAAATTTCAAAACCTTAATATTCTCAAACTTGCTACTGCTTAAACCAACTCAACTCTACCTCCTAAAAAAAACTTACTAGCTTCATTCTCTCAATATTCCAAAACTGACTAAAAAAATTCAAAAATTTACAAAATTATTTAGAATTCACTAAAATTTAAAAATTGTAACTTATAAAAAATACAAAAATAATAAAGACTACCTCAAAAAAATTACAGAACCAAAATTTTCAGAGCTAAAACAAATTTTAAAAAGTCCAGCGGCGGGTATATCCGCTAGAAAAAGGTAGATTTCTTGATGAGACAGATATGGATAAAAGTAGAATCAATGTATCAAATTAGTTAAAATCAAAAAACTAAGTAGAAACGGAATTATCCAACAAATTTCACAAAAGACATTAAATACATTAACCGAAACTACTTTATGCAATTTCGGAACAGTTTCGTTTAATTTGGTTAAAATTAGTCATATCATATTAAATCCACCAAATATCAAATGAACGCCCACCAAAGATCAAATCAATTACGTCACAACTACAAATATACTATCACACATAATTTATAATCAAACATTATCAAACAATTTTAATTCAAAATCATCTTTGTTGTTGTATATTTTTGTTCTTATTTAATCTTTTTTCAAACGGTAACTTAGTGAAAAAAATAAAAACAAATGAGAATTTGATCATTTTCTTGTATTAAATGGCTTCAGATTTGTCTGCAATAGGTGCATTATATTGCTTATAAAAATGGAACCTTTTGAGTTAGAAAGCTGGAATTGGGTGAGGCTATAGTTTAAAAGTTAGCTTAAAAGTTAAGATGAATTTAAATAACATAAATTGAAACATGATTAAAGCATTGCCTTTTGCGTTTGTTTTCATTTCAACAGTCCTGCCTCAACCTTTAGACCTGAACTATTTTTTTTTTAAATTTTGGAAAGGTTTATATTGTATCTTTGTGTAAAAAAGTTTTCGAATGTGAGCTTGGCCATTTTCAGCTAGATCAAGGACAAAAAACGTGGCAAATGTTTAAAACAGCTGATTTTGCAGGAACCTGGAACGCCAAAGTTGTAATATGGATAAAAACGATAGAAATATGTTCAAATATTCAATATTTATAAATTTTATTAAAATATGATTCAAACGGAAGGTATAGCGGCCTATATTATTCAACTTTTTAGGCTCTAGCCGCTTAACTGGTACCATTGATATGACCAGTTCGCCGACTTGTCCAAGACATTATTTACCGGAACATACACAAAAAGTTATGTTGGTGTAAGTCGAAAAATTTGACCGTGAGAGTGCCGCCAAATTCCGTTATACCTCATATCGTTATGTATATATATATATATATATATATATATATATATATATATATTTACATATATATATATATATATATATATATATATATATATATATATATATATATATATATATATATATATATATATATATATATATATATATATATATATATATATATATATATATATATATATATATATATATATATATATATATATATATATATATATATATATATATATATATATATATATATATATATATATATATATATATATATATATATATATATATATATATATATATATATATATATATATATATATATATATATATATATATATATATATATATATATATATATATATATATATGAGCAATTTCACGAAGATTCAACAACGTTTTGACTTGACCCCTTTTAATTTTGATTATTTTTTGTTCATAGATAGTCTTTGATAAATAAAAAATACAAGTTCTCTTAGAATTTTTTTTTTCGACCAGGGGTCTTCACAGGGTGCCCCCCAATTTTTGTTATTTTGTGATGTGACTGCATTTTGA
>OY856186.1:249626123-249749908 GCA_963693315.1 Diogma glabrata
AAATATACTAACAATTACTTACTAACAATTTTCTAAAAGAGCTCTTCAAAAATAAAAATTATATAAAATTTATGAAATATTTTCCAAAAACAAATCAACAAAATTATTTTAAAATTTAAAAAACAACATATAAAATATAACAAAAATCCGACAAAACTTAAACCACAAAATTTCTCAACATTACTTACTATGATATTGACCAAAAATACATCTAAAAAAATATTCGAAAAATCGAAAAAAATAAAAAAATTATTATTCTTGGAGAAATATTGTAATGGATAAATATCAAAAATTCAAAAATGTAATGGATAAATATCAAAAATTCTATTTCTCCATATTATATATGGAGAAATATCAAAAATTCAAACTTTTTTCAAACAAAATTCTAAAAATATTTCAAAAATTATTAGAAAATGAAAAATTCAAACTTTTTCCAAAATTATTAAAATTATAATAAAATCAAAAATTTTAAATTTTAAAAATTCTAAAAATATTCCAAAAACTCTTACAAAATCAAAAATTGAAACTTTTTTCAAATTCTAAATATATATCTAAGATTCAAAATTTCTATTTTTTTCAAAAATTCTAAAAATATTCCAAAAATTAGAATAAAATCAAAATTAAAAATTTTTCAAAATCCAAAAAATATTCCAAAAATTCTTACAAAATCAAAAATTGAAACTTTTTCAAAATTCTAAAAATATTTCAACAAATTCAAAAATTTCCATGGTCAATTATAATTACGTAAACAAACAGCTAAATTTTTTTTTCCAAAAAATTCTCTAAAAAAATAAATGAAATCATTTTTTTGACACACTTGACAATGTTTTTTTGACAAACTTATAATGCAATAAAATTCTCAATAATAATAATTTCATGTTCATTATACATTTCATTTCATACAAATAACTAATTTTATTTTTTTCTAAAAAAATAAATGAAAATCATTCTTTTGACACACGTGACATTATTTGACAACAATAATAATAACAAAATTTCATGTCGTACAAATAATTAATTTTATTTTTCCTAAAAATTGGGTAAAAATATAAATAAAAATCTTTCTTTTGACACACTTGACAACATTTTTTTGACAAACTTATTATACCATAATTCTCAATAATAATAATAAAAGTTCATGTCAAACAAATAATTAATTTTATTTTTTTCCAAAAAGTTGGGTAAAAAAATAAATAAAAATCTTTCTTTTGACACACTGAACAACATTTTTTTGACAAACTTATAATGCAATAATCTAGTTTTTAATCTCACATACATGATTATATCTGAGATCAAAATACATGAGCTATATGCAAATGATGTTAAAGAATGGCGAGCGTGAAAGACAAAAGTTGTCACGTTATCATCAGTTGATTGAGCGTATCTTTATGATGCAAAAATAATCGTCATAAGATTTCTGGAACTTTGGTCTAACATATTTTAAATTCATAACGCATTCAAATTTTACAAATAACTATTTATATTCAATTAACACTTTGTTGATGAGGTATTCAAAAATTAAAATTTTAATAAATTAATTTGCTTTATTAACTTTGTTTTGCATATACACACACAATCAATTAAATTGTTTTCATAAAATGTTTCTTAAATAATTTAAATTATCAATTAAAAATGAATTGATGTGAAATTTAATAATAATTAAAAGAACCTACAACAATTTTCATTTTGATAAGATTAAAGAAAATACTTAAAAATGTTGAATTTATTTATATAAATTTTTAAAAATCAATCTTTCAAGAACTAAAACTTAACTTCACCAATGAAGATGTCAGAAGTTAATTTTAAGTCAATATTGTTTTGTAACATCATGGCAGATATCAACTACGATTTATATTTTTCTCTTTCCTTTTTTCGTCCAGAAATTGGTTCTTTTTTGGGTTCCGTACTTTGAAAAAGTAAAAACGGTACCCTGTTGGTGAGACTTCGGTGTCCGTCCGAATTTCTGCATAATCGATTTACTCACAAACTATAAGTGCTGTCAACTAGTTATTAAATGTGTTTTCCCACGCCTGCTGATAACAAAAAATTTCAAATATTTGTTTTTATCTATATTTTATGGACATTTGGATAAGGAGATAGTAAAACAAAAGTTTTTTCAAGGAATCGAGCTTCATTTAAAAAAATCGAAAAGTATGGAAATAATTCCAAAAAAATTTCGACTGCTTAGTTTTTGAGCTATTGCCAAAAACTGCCTTTCTGCCCCTGTCATATGAGTCATATCATATAACTCTAGTTTTTGATCTCACATACATCACACATCATTTGCATATAATTCATTTTGAAAGTATAAAAGATACTTTAGTAAATTTCATTACAAAATATCGCCCATCGTCAAATAGGAGTGAAGTCAATGAAACAAGGTATATGAATCAAAGTAAATTGTAGTATCTCTAAAAGGAAAGCAGCTAATAATTATTTGATTGAATTTTAAATGCTATTGACGACATGCCCTATGTGCTCTAGCGGATTTTATGTTAAACTTTTTAATAACATCAAATTGTAAACAAATGTCAAACACAATACACTTTTACTCAAAAAAATATTTAAGCTGTGTTAAATTTAAAAGTTTTAAAATTTGTGCAACAATCGGTGTATTTATTTATTCAAATGTAAGTTGCAACACTAATATCTATTATAATTTGATCACAATTTTATTTTTTTAAACAGCAAAATGGAAACGTAAAACAGCGAATCGTTATTGTGGCGTACCACAGTGCAAAAGATATGATGTAGACGGCGTGTCCCGGCATGCATCATATTCCCCGTAAAGTCATGCTAAATAAAATAGCATTAAAGGATGGATACATGTTCTAAGGATGGGAAAAAAGATTCCCAAAAACTTTTGGATCTGTAGCAAGCATTTTAAAAAAGAACAGATTCTAAACCCATTACCACGGGCGAATATACAAAAAAGGGCATTACGTGGTCTGAACCGGAAAACCCATTCGAAAGAATTCATTTAGATTTTTTCTTTTTTACTAAATTTACCTTTTTAATTGTGGTTGATGCTAAATCTAAATACTGTGACGTTATACGAATGGAAAGAACCACAGCTCCAGATGTAATTGGGAAATTAAAAAAGATATTCATCAATTTTGGGTTACCAAACAAAATTGTTTCAGATAATGGGCCGCCATTTAATTCTTATAAGTTGAAACAATTTTGTGATAAATTAAACATTGAATTAGTCCATTCACCACCTTACTTTCCGCAAAGCAATGGTCAAGCTGAGCGTAGTGTAAAAACAGTCAAAAGTGTTTTGAAAAAATTTTTGTTAGAGAATCGAAATGCGGATATTCAAGATACAATTGATAGGTTTCTGTTCAATCAAAGGAATATTCCAGGAATGTCAACGTTGAAATCTCCTACAGAAATAATTTTTTCCTACAAACCAAAAATTTTTTTGGATAATTTAAATAAAAATCAAAAGAGAGTACGGTTCAATTTTGATATAGATAATTTAAAAAAATGTAATAGTTTTAAGAAAAAATATTTAGCTAGGGAATTAGAAAATAAGCAATATAATAAAAAAGAAATTAAACAATATTTTAAAGGGGAAAAAATATTTTATCGGAATCATTTCAAAACGTTCATAAAATGGTTACCGGGTAGAGTCATTAAACGCTTGAGTAAGTTTTTATATGTAATTAAAATAGGGGATTGTAACCGTACAGTCCATGAAAATCAAATCCGAAAGTCTCACTTAGCAGACAGATTTCATCCCAAAATAGACCCTATGGCAAGACCATATACGTACAGTTATGGGAAGAACAGTAGTGTAAAAGTCAGAAATAATAATGATTCGGATAAAGGTTTAAGTCCAATAAACAAAGGG
This sequence comes from Diogma glabrata, assembly GCA_963693315.1. NCBI lineage: Eukaryota > Metazoa > Arthropoda > Insecta > Diptera > Cylindrotomidae > Diogma > Diogma glabrata. The sequence goes on from OY856186.1 coordinate 249,629,980, forward strand.
AATTATAGTTACAATCATAAAAGAAAAAGAAGTGTAGACTTAGAATTAAGACGTTCAAAAAGAATCAGAAGAATGCCAACTCGACTTGCTTATAATTAGGTAAAAATAGTTTTGTAATATTCCATTAAAAATTGTTTTTTTTCATTACTATAGTAGTCCTATATTAAAAAGGGAAAAGTTGAAGTATTTAAAATTAATCAGTTCTATTATCATAAAAATGAATCATAAAAAAGAATTCCTCTCATCAATTTATGATAACAGAATTGATTAGTGTTACGTCATAAAAATATTCTCAATTAAACGATTACCGTTGAATTATATTTTATATTTTATGAGAAATCATTTTAGTTAGTCTTGTCGTGAACGGCATCGAATAATATTGAAGAATTGTAATTAGTGAGTAAATAAAGAATTATATTCTAACCAAATGGTGTGGTGTTAATTAATTAAAAATAATTGGAAATAATAAGTGGGAATATACAACAATCCGGAGCGACTAAACTTCTGGAGCGATATTAGACGTGGAGACCAGAAATGCTTTTCCCTCAGAAAACTACACTTTTGAAACTTAATGTATAATTGTAAATCTTGTATGTACTTATGTTTTATTTTCTAGTTTATCAATTAATACGTCCAGTAAATCAAAAGATGGCTTTGAAAATACTTATCCTACTAACAGCAAGGAAGATGAAGTTGTGCCACCCATACAGCAAGTTTGCATAGGAACTCAATTCAACACTCACAAGCGCGATATATCTGTGCAAGTTAATGGTGAACCAACAAAGCTTAATTAATTACCGTTCCTTGTTGATACTGACGAAAAATTAAATTCCATGACTGGAATTCCAACTCTAACTTTGTTAGAACGGTTACATAAGTGTTGTTTATTAATAAGGCCAGAAGAGCCCTATAATACTGGGTTGTCTCTAAAACATCGTATAATATTGACGATGTGTCGCATAAAAATGAATATGAACAACATACAGACCGCTATACTATTCAATATCTCCTCAAAATGTGCTAAAAACTATTTTGCCGATTGTGTGCAGCTCTTAGCAAAAGTTTTAAAGTGTTGCATATATTGGCAGACTCGAGAAGAAAACCTAAAAAATATTAATTGTTACTTTAATTTTATTCGTTTTTACTTATATTTTTGAAAATTATTTATCCAAAACAAATGAAAAAGAATAAATTTTAATATTTTACTTACTTTTCGTTTGAATTTTGATTTTCGATCGTATTTAACAGTTTTTAAATTTTGCTAAGAGAGGGCGCTGTTATCACTTTACCAGTCGTCAATACAACCAGAATAGTTTTACAAGGGTATTAAAATGTAAAACATTAAACTAATAAACAATCAAAAAATATTGCTTTAACTAAATTTTACTCGTATATAAGCTTCACGATATTGTAACCATTTTGGCAGCCTTTGATTTTCTGTAAAATATTCTTAATTTGTGCGTTTTTATTTGTAAATTCCGATTTAATTTTTTTCGTAATGTTGAAGAATTTCTATTATATGTTGTCACAAAATTAGGTACTTCCAAAGTTGACTTTGCTCTTCGATTCGGTTTTTATTATTTTGTTGAAAAAAAGAAACGTCACCGCAATTATTTACTAAGCTTCATGAACGTTGAATTGGCTCAGAAGTAAAAATGCTTTGACAGATTTTCATTCGCTATATGGATCGACATGCTTCGATGTTCCAACGTCATCAAAACTGTTTTCGGTAATCTCGGGTTCAGAACCACTTGTCCCCAATACTTTGTAATTGATCGTACTGATTGCCATTGACGACCATTATCTCAAAAATCATAATAAAATTTGCCCTTTAAATTTTTTATTTTATCATTTAATTATTTCAACTCATAGATATTTGTTTTCTTATAAGATTTTTTGCCAGAATTTGCATTTTTTCCGATACGCCGACACTTTTTACCTGATCCAATAACTAAAACTCAGACCTTAGATTGAAAACTTTGTAACTGAATGTGGAGTGATTCGGGATGATCACACGTTTTTTTAAAAAAAAAGTGCAACTTTATCAAAAAATGGAGTTAACAGTACTTCCATGCAACTAAGAGCAGACACACCTCTTTAAAGTGAAGAAGAAGACGTTATAATTGTACAGCAGGCTCAATTTTGTCTGTCAAGGTACGGAACGAACAATATCAAGATTTTATCTAATAACACCAACGTTTTTGTTCTTGTACACTTTTACAGCAAGCTAAATTTAAAATGGATGACTTCGTCGATGGAATTGGTCAAGGTTAAGCTCTCAGATATAGCAGCAACAGTTCATAACCTAGGACTCCAAGCAAACTCATTGTTAGCAGTGAATTCTTTTACTGGCTGTTATACCACTTTACAATTTTTTGGAATTGGAAAGTCTAAAGCTGTACAAGTTCTGAAACCTGGTATTGAAGTTAAACATTTAGGTTGTGTAGAATCTTCAACACAACACTTGAAAAGCAGAGTGCACAAGCTTCATTGCATATTGCTACGGCTACAAGAAAGAAGTTTACAACATGTCAGATGTTCGATACAAAGTGTGGTTATCTAAAAAATACCTCCTAAAATTAAGAAACTTCCTCCGATCACAGAGGCATTTGAACTCCATATAAAATGATGTCATTTGAAAGCTAGCACTTGGAACGTAGCATTGTCTTCGTTTCCTCCACCTTTGTATCCAACTGATTATAGATGACTGATTATTCCAAGTAACGAAGAGTTGGCACCACCAGAATTGCTGAAAAGTTTAAGATGTCGCTGTTCAAGTGAGTAACCATGTTCAACGAGAAGGTGAAGTTGTGCACATGTAGGTTTGATTTGTATAGAATTTTTCGCGTGTGAAGGCAGTCAATTGCTTGGAAATTTGAAAACTCATGAAGGTCAAGTTAATAAGAGTGACTGTGAAATGTCCACTTCTGATTCTGATTATCTTGTTGTCTGATATGCATTCTGTAGTCTGCATTCTTGTCAAATATTCTATAATTTTTAATTAAAGTTAATGAAAACTACACACGTCCTATTTATTACTTATTTTACCCGTTTCAAAATTAATTTTGTGTTGAATCGTGTTGCAAAACTATAGTATATCGTCATATAATATACCGTCAACATTCATTTTTCATCGTTATGCTTGAACAGACGTGTTTTTCATTAGTAATCGTGCGCTTCTTTTATTCTAATTTAATATATATTAGGAGGGCCTGGCGTGCTTTGCTACGCTTATAAATAAAGTTTTTGCGTAGACATTTTGTTGACGTAGAAGCACTGATTTCAAAAAGTGGTAATAAGAAATGCTAGCATATAATTTTTAATTTTTCTTTTTAAATATATAAATGAAAAATAACCAGAACTCTAGCTGATCAGTTCGGATATATGAAAAATTAGCGATCAAATAAGTTTTCAAGTAAGCTTATTTGATCTCTAACCACCATGATCGGTGTTTCGGTCATGGTCATGGTGTTTACGGTACTCATGGTGGTCATGGTGGTTAATGGTGGTCATGGTGGTCATAGTGTCATGGTAGCTATGGTGTTCACGGTGGTCATGGTGGTCATGGTAGTCATGGTGTTCACGCTGGTCATGGTGGTCATGGTGGTCATGGCGGTCATAGTGGTCATGGTGGTCATAGTGGTCGTGGTGGTTATGGTGGTCACGGTGGTCATGGTGGTCATGGTGGTCATGATGGTCATGGTGTGCATGGTGGTCATGGTGGTCATGGTGGTCATGGTGGTCATAGTGGTCATGGTGGTTATGGTGGTCACGGTGGTCATGGTGGTCACGCTGGTCATGGTAGTCATGGTGTTCACGGTGGTCATGTTGGTCATGGCGGTCATGGTGGTCAAGGTGGTCAAGGTGGTCATGGTTGTCATAGTAGTTATGGTGGTCATAGTAATAATGGTGGTCACGGTGGTCATGGTGGTCATGGTGTTCACGGTGGTCATGGTGGTCATGGTGGTCATGGTGGTTATGGTGGTCATGGTGGTCATGGTGTTCACGGTGGTCATGGTGGTCATGGTGGTCATAGTGGTCATGGTGGTTATGGTGGTCATGGTGGTCACGGTGGTCATGGTGGTCATGGTGTTCACGGTGGTCATGATGGTCTCATGTTGGTCATGGTGGTCAAGGTGGTCATGGTGGTCATGGTGGTCATGGTGGTCATAGTGGTTATGGTGGTCACGGTGGTAATGGCGGTCACGATGGTCATGGTGGTCATGGTGCTCACGGTGGTCATGGTGGTCATAGTGGTTATGGTGGTCATGGTGGTCATGGTGGTCACGGTGGTTATGGTGGTCATGGTGTTCACGGTGGTTATGGTGGTCACGGTGGTCACGGTGGTCATGGTGGTCATAGTGGTCATGGTTTTCACGGTGGTCATGGTGGCCATGTTGGTCATGGTGGTCATGCTGGTCATGGTGGTAATGTGGTCACGGTGGTCATGTAGAATTGGAGTGTCTCAGAGATATATACGAAGATACAATACTCACCAAACAATTGGTTATCAATAATCGGCGTTTTTTTTCCTAAGCCTTATCTACCCAATTTCTGTGAAGTTCTAAATAGTAGAAAAATGATATGTTATAAAGAAGTTTCACTTCTTACCTGTGTACTCTGGTACACACACTACTTTTTTTAATATTGGTGATGTTGAAATTATAACAAAATCTTCGATCATTGGGATCTCCAATTCTTATTCTGAATAAAAACCTGTTTCCCAATCAGAAATACACAGAAAATGGTTCAAATTTATTGCAGGTGTTAAAATATGATATGTTTAATTTATTAGATCCACATTTAGCTCAGGATTATTAACTTAATAAAAAACACATGTGAATTTTTCATATATCAAACTTTAAAAAATCGTAATAAAAAATCCATATTGAATGGCTCACTTTTTATTTCTTAATTTCATAGCTGCATATGTTTACTTTAAAATTTGTGAAAAACAAAAAAAAAGGGGGTTTTTTGAGATATGAGCTTTGAAGTAAACCAAGGTTTTACGCGCCGCCTAGCGGAAAAGAGAAAAGTCATTAATTTGAAACTTACTTATTTCAATTATTCAGTTATTTTTCTTTTTACCTGCAAAAATATACTTAAGTCGGATGAAATTTGTGGCACCTATTCGCAAAACATTGACACCATTACCAAAACTACGTGAAAAAGCCTCAAAAATTCAACCGCGCATAACTCCGATTCAGAGTACACAAAAAATAAAAGCAGAAATCACTTTTTTCCTTTCGTCAATACCAACAAAATATCAAAATTTCAGATATTTTAAAAATCAAAAATTTAAAAATCAACAAAAAAATGTACGTTTTCAAAATAATAGCCCTCCTATCAGGGACTGAAACCGAACCCGAACCTGAACCCAAATGGGTTCAGGTTCGGTCTTTTTATAAACCATGAACCCGAACCCGAATCCAAAAAATTCAGGTTCAGGTTCATTAATAAATATAAAAATATATATTTTCCTACGCAAGTAAGCGTAGCTTTTTCAGCTTTGAAATTTGTATTGTCACCACAAAGAGCAAATTTAAAAGAAGAACATTTAAAAAATTTTCTGATTCTTAAATTAAATGAGAATTTTTTTGAAAAATAAATAAAGTTTTTTGACAAATAAATAAAATATATTGTACTCTTTTTCTAAATTTTGAACCCGAACCGAACCCTGAACCGAACCTGAACCTGAACTTTCTATTTAGATTAACCCGAACCTGAACCCGAACCCAATTTTTTCAGGGTTTCAGTCCCTGCCTCCTATAATAAAAAAAACAAAGAAAAATATTACGTCTATCGACCCCTAAATCAATTCATAAACTAAACTAATTCTCTAAACTTCAAAGGAAATGTATAAACTAACTGAGAGAAAATAAATATAAAAAAAGAAAATAAAGTTTTAAGTTTTAAATTTCATTTGTTTCGTGTTTTTTTACTTGTATGTAAACTTATAATGCATATGTATATAAAAAGTTTTTCGTATATAATAACTTTTTTATTTATGATCCGAAAAATCCCAAAAAACTTATAAATCTAAGTTACACTAATATCAGTTAGCTGTGAAAATTTGAAATGAATCAAAATTCGAATAAAAAAGCCTTAGGCTGTACAAAGTTTTTTTTTAGCGTATTAATATATAAGATTCCTAAAATCAAAGTTGGAGTGAGTTTAATTTTTTAGTGGTTTAATAGTAAAACTTATAAAAGTGCATATTAGTGAAATAGTATATCTTATATATTAATACGCTAACCCAAAATTTTGTGGAGCCTAAGACTTTTTTATTCGCTGATGGATTCATTTCAAATTTTCACAGCTAACTGATATTAGTGTAACCTATAATCGGATTCGGATTCACACAAATCGGATCATAAATAAAAAAGTTATTATATACGGAAAACTTTTTATATACATATGCATTATAAGTTTACATACATGCAAAAACGAAATTAAAAATTTATTTTATTTTTTTATATTTTCTTTTTTATATATTAGCGAACAACGAACAACAAAAACAAAACTTTTTTTTCTCATTCATTTCAGTCGTCTTTTGTCTTTGAACAAAGGACGGTTTTCGAGTCGTCGGAATAAAAGAGATTATATGCGTAATATGCGTAATAATGTTGATTTTATGAATGATATTTTATGAATGATATTTATGATGATATTTTATGAATGATATTTTCTTTTTTATATATTAGCTATCGAACAACAAAAACGAAACTTAAAAATTTATTTTCTTTTTTAAATCATTCATTACAGTCGTCTTTTGTCTTTGAACAAGGACGGTTTTCGATATTATTTCGATTATTTTGTTTATTGATATAAAGATATTTGATAATTGATATAAAGATATTTGATATTGATATGAAGATATTTTGTTTGATATTTAATTTATTTGATATTGATATTATTTGATATTTTTGATATTTTATTTATTTGATATTTTTGATATATTGATATATTTATTTATTTCGATGCCAAGACCACGTCGTAAACGTTTGGATGTGAGTGGTACATCGAGTCGTCGGAATAAAAGAGATTATATGCGTAATATGCGTAATAATGTTGACTAGGATGTCCCGGCGTGCTTCGCTACGCTTATAAATAAAGTTTTTGCGTAGACCACGCTTATAAATAAAGTTTTTGCGTAGACATTTTGTTGACGTAGAAGCAATGATTTCAAAAAGTGGTAATGAGAAATGCTAGCATATGCTAGCATCCCTCTGCAGGAGGGATCGATTTTGATCGATTATGATCAATGTTGATCTACGGGTCTGACTACCCTGCGTACTCCAGTCCCTGCCATTGACATATGAGTTAGCGTGAGATATCACATACCACTGGCAATGGCAGGAGATGTCATTAGCCAAGATGATATCTTAGGGTGCTGGCGGACGAACTTTAATTAGTCAACGGCAGCACTTCCAGTCTTAGCTGGGCAGCGTTCCGTAGCGGTACCGCTCATTAGCTCTTCCGAGGAATCGAACCAACACGTAGTTATGTGTGGGCTTTGTGCCTCGATTGAGGTGGTGGGCGGTGCGTCTGGGGTGCGCTGCATCAGCTGGATTATTGGCATTTAGTTTTGTTTTGTTTTCTGCAAATTTCTCACAATTTGTTTTTCACTTATTATTTTGTTATTATTTCTTCATCTTATCATGAAATATTGGCATATGTCATATTTTGTAGTATGATAGGATTTTTTACTTAGTTATGCATTTTAAAATAAAACACAAAAAAATAAAATAAACATTTTGATATATATATGGCAGTACAACCGAAAAAAAATAAGTCTGCAAGTGGTAAAGCAAATTTGCGCAATCCACCCGCCCATAAAGCGGCATGTCCACGGAATTTGCAGGGACAAAACATATATGAATCAATAAAAAATTTTAAAATACATGTTCAAAACATCTGCGGATTGAACGCTAACCAAGACAACGTGCAACATCATCTTGAGCACGACAAACCGAACATTCTATTCCTTACAGAAACACAAGTTTCTGAAAATTTTCTCTTTATAGAATCGCTTAATTCCAAATATAGGCTCGAATCAGCTTTCAAACTCCATCAGGGCGTATGCGCATTCATTCATGAGAGTGTTGCGTACACGCGCTTTCCAAATTTTGAACTACACGGTGACGGCTTCAATACAATGGTTTTAAAGATTTGTCTTCCAGAAATGACTTTTTTTACAATAGCTTTATACCGGTCCCCCAACAAACGTAACCCAAACTTTTTTAATATACTGACAAAAATTATGGACGAGATTAGAGCAAAGTCCCCTAATTGTGAAGTTATCGTTACCGGTGACTTCAACGTCCACAACAAATCATGGTTGGAATTCTCCAAATCGACCGACGATGTTGACAATAGTGGAAAACTGGCAGAAATTTTTGCCGCGTCTCAGGGCCTATTCCAAATTGTTAAAAGCCCGACTTTCACTCCCCGTAATGGCGGTGATAATAGTTTTCTACTAGATCTCTATCTTACCACAATGCCAGATATTACGAGTGTCGATGTTGCGAAAGGTAGTATTGGAAATTCTGATCATTATTTAATCTCATCAGTTATCAAAACTGATTTACTTAAAACTACAGCTCCCAAACCCCGTAAAATATTTCACTACTCAAAAATGGATAAGAGTGGTCTTCAAAATTTTTTCCATGGTTTCCCTTTCGACCGTCATTGTTTTTACACTGACAATGTAAATGTTTCTGCTCAAAACTTTACAGAAACCATCCAATTTGCTATCAATAAATTTGTCCCTTTCTCCATAGTAAAACCCAAACAAAAATACTTGTATTCGAAAGCTGCCAAAACGGCACTTAGAAACAAACGTAGATCATTTAATATTTGGATTCATAACAAAACTCCCACTAATCGATCCCAATATCTAAAGGCCAACAAAATATCCAATCAGATTATCTCAAACGAAAAGTCCGAAATTGACAGAGCGAAAGCCTCAAAACTTACGTCTATGTCTGTTTCTGACAAGAGTTTCTACAGTGCCATTAATTCTTTAAATTCTGGTACAAAATTTTCTATTCCCCCTATTATTGATGGTGATTTAATCGTCAATGATCCCGCAAGAAAAGCTAACTTGTTCGCTGAACGCTTTGCTCTGAACTCCACTGTTTTGGAAACTCCTAAAGAAATACCCCAAATCCAGTCTTCAGGAGTTAATATGAATGAACTTCACTTCAAACCCAAAATAGTCGCTAAACTTTTAAAGGGGTTAAACATCAACAAAGCATCAGGAATGGACAATATTCCACCCATTATTTTAAAAACCTTTTCCAAAGAACTTGCACCAACTTTAACTAAAATATTCTACCAATCCTCCAAATCTGGTATATTTCCCTCGTGCTGGAAGTTGGCAAATGTCCAGCCCGTCCCCAAAAAGGGACCAAAATCCGATATCTCAAATTATAGGCCAATAGCTTTACTATCGGTCCTATCCAAAGTCTATGAGCATTATATTAATACACATATTTCAAAATTTCTGGAAGAAAATCATTTAATATCCGACAGCCAATACGGTTTTCGAAACAAAAGATCAACTACCGATCTATTAAACTATGTAGCGCATTGTTGGAACAGCATACTTGATAAAGGTGGTGAAACATACGTTATCGCTTTAGACATCTCCAAAGCATTCGATCGAGTCTGGCATGCCAACTTAATCAACAAGCTCGTTGCGTACGGTTTTCATCCCAATGTTGTGAAGCTGATTCAAAATTTTCTATCCGACCGATACATTTCGGTAACCTTAGACGGATATTCTTCTGAGTCTAAACTAATTAACGCTGGTGTACCCCAAGGCTCAGTATTGTCCCCAACCCTATTTTTGATTTATATCAACGAATTGTTGAAAATCACCAGCAACCCAATAAATAGTTTTGCAGATGATAGTACTCTGCACAAGTCGTTCGAGCCCCTTCCTTCAAAAGGTAAAATACACGAACGAATTAATCCTGCCCGGAGAGACGCTGCCATAAACGTGAACAAAGACCTGAATAAAGTTGCCGACTGGGGTGACCAAAACCTTGTCAATTTCAACTCCACCAAAACACAGCTGTTGATTGTTTCCAGATTAAAGACCGAATTCCCCAAAGATATTTTATTTAGTATGTGTGATGAACCAATAGGTGAATGTAAAAACATTCGTTTATTGGGTGTCACAGTTTCAAATGACCTACTCTGGAACGATCATGTAATGGCGATGGCAAAAAGCGCGTCTAAAAAACTCGGCCTCCTAAATAGATGCAAAAAATTTTTCACTCCATACCAATTGCTCCATGTTTATAAGTCCTATATTCGTCCTTGTATGGAGTACTGCTGTCAAGTTTGGGGTGCTGCCTCTGTTTCCATCTTGGCCCTCTTGGACTCTGTTCAAAAGCGAGCTATACGAATTGTAGGTGATCGAACTTTGACATCAAAACTTGATTCCCTACAACATCGTCGCACTGTTGCTGACCTCGTTGTTTTTTACAAATATCGTCATCAGCAGTGCTCAGATGAAATCAGCGGCATCATGCCTCAAACTTATTCTTACCCCCGTTCCACTCGGCAATCGGCTGCCGCAACCAGTGAAACGGTAAAGATCCCGCGCTGTCATACTGGCAGATCGCAGAGAGACTTCTTTGTCCGAACTGCGTACAAATGGAATAGTTTGCCGGAACACTTAGTCTCAGTTGGCTACAACCCACAGATGTTTAAAAAAAGCGTTAATCTACACCTCAGAACGCCAGTTGTTGTGGGACCCAGGTCTAGACCTAGGTCTTAAAAGGTATTTATGTGTTGTTGTGACACATATTCTAAACCCTATTACACAACACATTTTATTAAAAAAAAAAAAAAAAAAAAAAAAATATAATTTTTAATTTTTCTTTTTAAATATATGAATGAGAAATAATCAGAACTCTTTCTGATCAGTTCGGATATATGACAAATTAGCGATCAAATAAGTTAGAGATCAAATAAGCTTACTTGAAAACTTATTTGATCGCTAATTTGTCATATATCCGAACTGATCAGCTAGAGTTCTGATTGTTTATCATTCATATATTTAAAAAGAAAAATTAAAAATTATATGCTAGCATTTCTCATTACCACTTTTTGAAATCATTGCTTCGACGTCAACAAAATGTCTACGCAAAAACTTTATTTATAAGCGTGGTCTACGCAAAAACTTTATTTATAAGCGTAGCGAAGCACGCCGGGCCCTCCTAGTCAACATTATTACGCATATTACGCATATAATCTCTTTTATTCCGACGACTCGATATACCACTCACATCCAAACGTTTACGACGTGGTCTTAGTATAAGTATAGTATAAGCATAAATTATGCAAGCAAAAATAACATTATTTTATTAAAAAAAACTTAAAAATATAAAAACACAAAAGTAATCTATATCCAGTTTTGTTGTTAACCGTCATCAAATTTGCAGTTAGATAGATCAAGTGAAATTAAAATTGATTTTCAATTGTATATCAACTTATTTTAAAGGCGGAACGTGTTGTAGATTGCTGCTTGATTTGTTTATGCTCAAATAAACTTCAAAATGCCTAATACTAATGTAACACCTTAATCACCACCGAAATCTAAGCCAAATGCTCCTAGTTATGGTAGAACAAGATCATGTACACAGCTCGATGACTTTACAGTAGAAGAAGTTTCAAAATCTATTAGCAATCTACTAACAAAATTTGCGGACTTTGAAACCAGATTTGGCAAACTTGAAAATAAAATACAAAAGAATCATGTAAGTCTTACAAGCAATATTGAAGTTAAAATGCGTGATTTAGAAAATCATCTAAAATCTAAACTAGAGTTATTGGAATTAGTGGAAACCAAAATAACAGTAAAAATGACGGAACTGCAACAACAACAACAACAACAACAACTTGAAAACAAACTGGCGAAGATCTTAGTTCAGTTAATAAAATTATTCAAACCATAACGAATGAGTATGTACGGCGGCTTGATTTCCTCGAATGATATCATAACAGCAACAGTTTGTTAATTACTGTAATTCTTATACTGGATAATGAAGTACCTCAACAGTATCTAGAAAAAATTGTAAACTGCATTGATTGCAATATAGATAATAACACCACCATATTTCGACTAAAAGGTAGCAAGTTTATATCTACCGATAGTACAAATACAAGGCACAAGAAGACGGTTGATCCACCGTTGTTAGTACGATTCTCATCAATTTAGTTAAAGAAAAAATTTTTCAAACACTTCTTCACTTTTAAAACATTAAGTGTTCGATGCATATTGCATTGTGTTTAACACAGATTCAAGGATTTATATGAAAATTTGACAAAACATAACTACAGGGGCCCTATTCCCGAACACATATTTGTCAATCGACAATATTTTCAATTTCACCAAAATGCTTAACAACTTTGTTTAAAAATGGTAACTCATATTTGTGTCAAACAAATTATAACAAATTTTTACAAAATTATAACAGCGGTGACATGTTGTAACATCGAAATTTTCGATGTTCGATGAAGTATCGACATTTTCGATGAATTCGTATGTTGTAATACTTTCGACCATCACTATTTTCGATTCTTCATCACTTTTTTTTTATGATCGATACCAACCGTTAATGAAACGAAATGTGCTTTTAAGGTTTTGTGTTAGTTGATTATTAATATTATACGGATGATTATTATTATTATAAAAAATAGGTAGAAAGTTTTATTATTTTAATAGATAACTTAAAGGAAAATGTAAGTTAATACTATTTTAATAACATTTTCTGAATGACAAATAATTTTTCTTAACTAATACAACTTTTGCTAATTCAGGGACAAAAAAAAAAAAGTTACTGTACCAAAACAGTTTAATAATATGATTGATTTCATAGAAAAGAATCCAGAGATGGTGACGGGAAAATTCGTCGGAATAAATCCCAAACATGCGATGAACGAGCTATGAAAGGAATTATCGCAGAAATAAAACGACGGAAAAATTCAAAATTTCCCAAACAACTGGTCCAGTAATGATATTACTGGCGACCAGTAATAAAACAATGGCCGAGTACTGGCAATTATGACTGCCAATACTCTGTCATTAAAAAAAATAATATTTTCATATGTAAATTTAAATAAAATATCTACAAAATAATTTAAGTAAAATAGAAATACCAACATATACCAACCTTTCTAATATTATCTTATCATAGTCTTTCAGCCGAGAAGCGATAACTAAACTATATTTGTGAAATTATTTTTCACACTATATATTTCTAAAACGGATGATACTCTAGTGAAATTTAACAAACTGAAATAGATAGGCAAATTCATGGCTGCAGCACTGGCCCAATAACAATAGCCAATGATTGTGAACCATTAACGAGCCATTGATTGGCCATTTAATGTAAAGTGTACTGGCTATTTGCTATTAACTATAGATCGGCCGATTCGTGGTTCCAGTAATGGACCAATAACAATTGCCAAGTACTGTTTACCTTCCATGGGCCAATGCTTTGCCGTTCAAAGTTAGCTATATACTGGCTCTTTTCTGTTAACCATAGAACGGCCGATGAATCCCATCGGCAACAGGGGTTCTATAGTGTTCGCAGATCAATGTCACGTCCAGTACTTTCAGTAGTATTTACACTAAGAATTCGATTCAATTTTAAAAGCCAAAATACCATCAGTTTGCCTTATTGGCAATTAATAAATTTCTCAGTTAAAAGAAGCCAGCAACATACTAATAATAACCGAAGTAGTTTTTTATAGACAGATTTAGTACAATTATGTCAGATCCATTCCTATTTACACTAAGAATTTAAAACAATTTTGAAATCCGAATATTATCACTGAATCAACACAAAGTAATACGACAATTCACCAAAATTACAACTAGAGACAACCCATTCCATGTAGCAATCGTTTTCTAAAGAGTTTTATATATAATTAACTCTTTTGTCTTTACAAACACAATGATTAAGTCACAACCATTTCTAATACATATTAAATATAGAAGTTCGTTATATTCAGGAATAATAAAACAAATTTTAAAGCGAATACAGATCAAATGGTTTTTTAATTAATTTTTATATCGTTTTAAGTATTAAATTACCCCACTTTTAAGCAATTGCACTCTTCAACTTACCTACAAACATTTCCACTAATATAATTTAAATAAATTTGTATTTTATATAAATATATTATTTTGACAAATCAATCTGTCAAAAAAAACATCGAAAAATGCTGCCAAAATATTTGCTATCGAACGAAAATGTTATAACATACCAATTAAATACATTTTCGCTTCGATGATCACTATCGAAGCGAATCCAAGTGATGTTACAACATGCCACCGCAGATTTTTGGTACTAGATTCGTACTTTTGACAACTAACTTTTTTAATCTTAAAAGATGCAAAATAAAATAAAAATATATTTAATAAATAAATATGTTTTAATGATATTTATATAAAAATATGATTATTTAATATTATTAAAGATTTAATTTTGCGTTATAAATTAATTTTTACGCCAATCGATGAAATTTGTATAAAAAACACACAAAACATAGAGCAAAATTGTGATTTTGACTGTGATTTTGACAATATTGTGTTGAATTTTCACCAAATTGGTGTTACATAATACGAAATTCACAATATTGTGTGAATTTACAATATTGTGATGACATTAATGTGCTCGGGAATAGGGCCCCTGTTTTTACTATAAATGGTGTCGTTCATGTCAAGAAAACTAAAGATGATCAATCCGTGATGCTACACCCAAAAAAATAATCGTGGTAGATCTGACAAAATTGCAGGTAAATTCGAATAAAATGACATTGTTTTGGCTCCGACGTTTTATTAAGTTAAATCGATTGTATCGCTACTTTTAATACAAATGCACAAAACTTTAAAACTTTAACTGTCAAATGAATAAACTTAATGTTAGTACGAAAGGAAGTAAAATCACCTATAACTAATTGACAATAGTCTCAGATCAACTTAAAACTTTTTTTAATTCGTCAAGAAAGGTGTGCAGAAGTACTTTAAACAACTTCTAGTTTCCGGACTTGTCCCGAAAATGACCAATTTTTTGTTTTTGGGCCAAAAATAAAAAATATTTAATATCTCGGGAGAAAGTTAATGAATTTTCAGAAAAATAGGTATGGGGGGTTTTTTGGGTCGCTGATTATGATTTTAATGTCGGATTTTTCCAGAACACCCTCAAAACTGCAAAAACTACCCCTTTTTAGGGTATTTTTTTGCTATTTTGTGGACGTAAAGCTAAGATTAAAAATAAATGCAATTTTCAAGAATATTTAAGAAGCATTTAAATTTATTTAATTAAATGCCAAAATTGGGTCAAGTGGGCTAATAAAAAGGGGTTAAAACTACCCCCGAAATAATAACAAATTAAGAAAAAATGATATGAAAGTATTTTTCTTCCTTTTTATTTTTCAATAAAGTATTAAAAAATTTTTTCACTGTAATTTTATTTAGGGGGTGAAAACTACCCCTAAAACGAACAAATTATAAAAAAGGTAAAGGGAGTGAAAAATACTCTGAAATTGATAAAAAATATACAAAAAAACGTCTTAAAATTGGCTAGAAAAATAAAAGCTGGTAACTTTTAAAAATTTTTTTGAATTATTTTAGTAAATTTTGGATAATTTGGTTTTAAATAATGACACAATTACGTTTTTTATGGAATTCTTATTTTTGTTTTACAAGTTTTATACATCTGAGTTATTATGTGCATTATTTATAGGTTGTGAATCAATTCCCAAAAAGAAATCATTGACTTCATTACCAATTTCCTCGTCACTTTCGCTGAAAATTTTTTGTTCTAGAGGAGCAAAATTAATATTATTTCCTTCATTTTCTTCATTTGTTGCAACATCATTTTTTTCATTTATTGGCGAAGAGTTTGTACAACTACTTCCACGGCAGTGAGAACAGGCAGTCGAACATTCTGAGCCTTTCTTTCTGCAACCGTAAGCTTTACCACAACCTGTTTTACAACCACAAACAACAATATTTAATACACTTTGAGGAGCAGCTGGATTATTCATTTTAGTAGGTTGCAAAATGCCTTTGCCATTTCTAGATGATACCTAACCTGTTTTTCAGTTAAGTTTATATCTAATAAAATACGATTTTTAGAGCTTCAGAATCCTCAGTTTTGTTAGTTGACTTTTCAATAAAGTTAATAATTTCTGTGGCGAAAGTCGGACTATTTACTTGATAAACAATTTCTTTTTTCGAAGACCTCTTATCAATGAGCTTTGTGCAAATGACGCAACTATTTACATAGTCGAAATGAGCATGCTCGGACCACAATCTGACCCTTCCTGGTAAATTTTCGGCTTCTTTTTGTCGCTTATTCAAACTAGCTACTGCTTCTGTGGCTCTTACATTTCTATATTTAGCTCTATATGAGTTATGAAGAAACTTAGAATCTTCAAAACGATCAAGATAAGCATGAAAATTATCTTCCCTTACTTGAGAAGCATGTTTCAAAGTAGACAGCCCTCTTGAAGTTAATTTATAATATTTTTCAGTGTTTGGACTTTTAAATTTACCATCAAAATAATAACATATGGCACACTTCTGAATTGTGTCCGTATTCACCATTTTTCTTCTATGCAACGCTGAAATAATTTTTTTTTTTAAATTTAGGTATAAGATCCGAAAAATCAAGAAATTTATGCCGTATTTTATTTACCAAATTACACTAACAATTTCATATATCAAAATCCAAATCCAAATCTGACAAAATAGTTGGTTTAGAAAAGTCAGAATACGATAATTTACTACGATAATTAAATTATTGTAAAAATCAGTCAACTACAAATATTTTTATTTGTTCAATTAAAAAGATTTTACTTTAATTTGAATGAATATTTTTAATAAAATTACACGAATAAAGACAAACTGTTTTACATCCTTTGAAAAAACAATTAATAATAATAATTTTGAAAAGAAAACTAGATGAAAATTATTTTTTTGAAAACTAGATTAAAAAGTCACCACATGTTATTTACTTTCTGAACAAGCATTACCAACCTCAAGAAAACACTCAATCAAACAAACAAACAAACAATCCAATTCTATGGTGCATTTTATTTGAAAATTGCGTATTGACAGTTCAATGCGAATTTCGATTGGGCAAATAAAATACTACAAATATGTTGGGTGAAAAATATATATAAACGAAAAGTTTGAAAAAAAATTAATTACTTTTGCATTTTTTTTCCAATTTAATTTTCACCCCCTACATTAAATTAAAGTGAAAAAATTTGTTAATACTTTATTAAAAAATAAAAAGTAACAAAATACTTTCATATCATTTTTTCTTAATTTGTTATTATTTCTGGGGTAGTTTTAACCCCCTTTTATTAGCCCACTTGACCAAATTTTGACATTTAATTAAATAAATTTAAATGCTTCTTAAATATTCTTGAAAATTGCATTTATTTATAATCTTAGCTTTACGTCCACAAAATAGCAAAAAAATACCCTAAAAAGGGGTAGTTTTTGCAGTTTTGAGGGTGTTCTGGAAAAATCCGACATTAAAATCATAATCAGCGACCCAAAAAACCCCCTCCTACCTATTTTTCTGAAAATTCATTAACTTTCTCCCGAGATATTAAATATTTTTTATTTTTGGCCGAAAAACAAAAAAATTGGCCATTTTCGGGACAAGTCCGGAAACTAGAAGTTGTTTAAAGTACTTCTGCACACCTTTCTTGACGAATTAAAAAAAGTTTTAAGTTGATCTGAGACTATTGTCAATTAGTTAATGATTTTACAAAAAAATTTACTTCCTTTCTTGTATTATGTTATTTCGACAGTCAATGCTGTTGTTATAAACATCTAGAATATCAAGCATATACTCTTTTGTAGAATTAACTGCTGTACTTTTGATATGATTATTAAAGTCAACAAAAATGTATTCAATTCAAGTATTTTATATATTGATTTAAAATTCTAAATCAAAAGTAGCTTTCGAATGCAGCATTTTCTTATTTTTGTTAATTTTTTTTTTTTTTTTTTAACAAGAAGTGTTGTGCAGTAGGAATTACAAAATGTGTCACAACAACACATAGATACCTTTTAAGACGTAGGTCCCACAACAACATGCGTCTTGAGGTATAGGTGGACGCTTTTTTTAAATCTTTGTGGATTGAAAGCACTCGAGACTATTGATTCTTGCAAAGCATTCCATGTGTACGATGTACGCACAAAGAAATCTCTTTGCATTCTATTACTATGACAGTGAGTAATCTCGACAGTTCGACCGCCCGCACACACCGATTGACGAGTAAAACGGGGAAAAATATATGTCTGAGGCATTATGAACCTGAATTCATCCGAGCACTGCTGGTGACGATATTTATAAAAAACAACGAGATCAGCAACAGTGCGACGATGTTGCAGGGAATCAAGACCTAATGTTAAATCTCGATCACCAACAATTCGTATAGCTCGCTTTTGAACAGAGTCCAAAAGAGCCAGGATAGTAACAGATGCAGCGCCCCAAACTTGACAACAATACTCCATACAGGGACGAATATAGGACAATAGGGCAATTTCCTCAATTTTATATGCAATTTTTTACTTTGTTAAATCGATGTACCTCTGTCGATTTAAAATATTGAATTTTTTTTTGGGTGTAGATGAACCTAGTAAGCTAAAATTACTTACATCCAATTAGATGTTTTTTTCGTATAATAGTAGCACGGTACAGTGACAAAAAGTTTTGTTTAATGAATTTAAGGTTTTGTACGTACATATTATATTTCATATTTTATAATTTTTTATTTTATACATTTTAGGCATAAGTTGAACTGGAGGTTTTATGGTAGTTACCCTTTTCCACCCAATTATGTTATTATATTTCTGTCAGCAGTGTTGGTCCTTTGAAAGTCGATTTATCAAATGGTTGAACATGTGAACGAAGTTTGTGTTAAGATCATCTCTACAAAAGTATAATCAAACATTGAATGTCATGCACTTAAATGGTGGCAGTATTTTTTCTAAATTGGACGAGGTAAGACATATTGTATCAAAATACAGGTATTCATATTGTATGAAACGTGGTATACGGATTCTGTGAAAGATTCGGATTTAAAACTAGGTAGATGGATTTTATCTTTTGCGAAGTGATAGAAATAGTTCTGAGAGGCAAAGAGGTGGTCAGGTAGCTGTTTACATGCAGAACAATATTAAATGAGTCTTGAAAAAAAGTCAACTCATTCTAAAACCGATTATATATTAATTGAACTTAATTTCAAAAACTCACAAATTCTACTAGCTGTATGCTATAAACCACCTGACTTATATGAGTTTAAAGATATTGAGGAAGCGTTGAACGAGTGCCATTCGTGCTACCAGGATATTTTTATAATGGGTGATTTTAATATCAATGCGCTTGATTCAAGTAATTCGCAAACGCGTAACTTCATGAATTTTTTATCTTCTTACTCACTATCTGTTATTAATAGTGACCCTACTCACTTTACGGAAACCTCGTCTACGCTAATTAATTATTACCAATAAGTACCGATGTAAATTTACCGGTAAAATATTTTTATGGTAATTTTACCGTAAAACTACCGGTAAGATTGGTAAAATAGGTTAAATATAAAACTGGATCAAAAAACTAAATAATGGTTGCATTTTTAATTAATTTCAAATGTACGAATCACAATCATTTCTATAGTTTATAAAAACATTCAAATCAAATATATTTTTATGGAGTTAAATATGCTTACTCGCAGAGTATTTATAGACAGGAATATACATAATCAGCATTGGAAAACTCTTTTATCCACGACTACTAAAGAATATTTACTTTCCATGCGTATATCTTTCATTGTAATTGTATTCATTCCTTTTTTATATATCAAATTCTTTTTTATTTATTTTATTACGCTCTATTTATTCAAAATTCCCCTAACAAATTAAAAACTTGATTTGTTGGTATAGTAATATATAAACGAGATAAAACACGAACAATACATATAAAATAAACAAACAAGTTTTATTTTGTTTTTATTTTCATAGAAATATTGCAATATACCGATATAAACGTTTAAAGGAAAACATGAATGAAATTATTTGAAATATTTGTAGTCGTGGATAAAATAGTATCTTGTATTCGCTTAGGATGAAGGCGATTCTTCACTCGGATGATTCCCTCCACTCGCTACCCTCGTTCCGGGAAACTTCATCCTCGTGAAGAATTGCCTTCATTCTAGCTCATACAAGAATATACTATTATATCTAAAAAATGAACGAAAATCGGCTGTTGTTTATACTTAGCAGTACATCTTGAAAACGAACAACACGTTTTTAGCACATCTGCAACAATGGAACAAATCCTGGATCAACTTGCTTCAACGATGACTGCTTTCTTCCCTGTTATGTCGAAGTTTGTAAGGACAATACTATATTCGAAAATGTTTACGTATTAGTATTACACATGGAATGGACATCTAAAAACATTTGAACGGCACAAATTCAAAAAGTGAGTCTACAGAAAACCAACCAACCAACCAATTCATTGAAACTTAATATATGTTCATACTATATGCGATGCATCCCGTAGATAAATGCTACTTTCATCGCATGTGGTTGGAAAATGAGCCCGGCTCAACGTTCTTTCATCATTGATAATTGTCAACGGCACTCCACATATGCCATAACCGACGATGGGATAGATACATTAATTACGCGGGCAACAATTAAAATCTAATTCGTGCATTGTTTCATTCATGTAAAAAATATAAAAGGTAAATGGCTAAAAAAATGTTTTCTAAAACTCGAAAAAAAAATTTACAATGAAGGGCTGATAATGTTTCGTTGCGTTGTGTGTTCTTAACCGTTAAAGAATTCCATCGATCTGCTGCTGTTGCTACTTTGTTTAAAGTAAAATTGCAACGCGAACCAAATTACTTTCAACTTATTTCCAAATATTCTAACTTACTATATAAGAATCACGATTTGTGAGAAAACGAACTATACTTGCGGCCAACAATAAAGACATCTACTGATCTACGAACTTCACAATATTATTCAATTCAATTCAAAGCAAAGAAATAATATAGAAATCCGACTATACCGCAACTGCTATAGAGCCAAATGAAGAATTTTCTTTTTCCAACAGAATGTTTTTAATTCACTCGATCCACACCACGTACTGCAATTGAAAAACAGTTCACCGCAGTGTACCGATGAAATTCATAAGATTTACTCTTTTATTCGTATCAATTGCTCACCAGTGGGTACTGCACAAAGACATACTGCTGAACTGAATTGCATATCATCTGAAATAAAATGATTTGTTGGAATCAACAACCTTGGATGGTCTCAATCTAGAGCTGTTTAAAAAAGTGTTCGACACCTCAAATTCATTTTGGACCAAGATCTAGGTTTTCAAAGACTTCTTGTTGTAATAAATATTCTTGTTGTTGTAATAAATATTCTATAATTCCACAAAAAAGCACAAACTTTGATTTTTTTTAAACAAAGGTTAATAAATTTTATTGCAATTTTACCAATTTTACCAAGCCTAAGTAATATTACGTAATATTGCCAATTTTACCGGTAATTTTACCATGGGTAATATTACCTTTACAGCTGTACCAATAAGGGAAACAAAATTATGCTCTCGAATCAGATCTCTGTTCCAGGGATCTCTAAACATGATTTAATTTATTGCTCCTACATAGTACCACAAAATTTAGTAAATAACGAAACGTATAGTAGAATTTTTTTACCAGCGAATTTTTGACAGATAGGACGCAGCAAGAGATAAAAGATGAGACATAAAGTAAAACAGAGATGTATTATTTATTTCGGGATAAATTTGTTTTTAAAACAATTATATTAGTTAAATTTCTACTCCTAGTTCGTACCATTTGTTTGTTGTGATATTTGTTTACATAGGCGTCGTTATTTTTATTATAATTATTTTTAATGATCATTTTGTTATATTACCTACAAAATCATTAATATTTTTACTAGTTTTTGGTTTTCTATCATAATTATTTGAATTTCAATAGTAATTTATTAATTTTATGCGTTTTTTTTGTCAATTTCAATGGGACCCCAACAGTTTTTTTAATATTTAATCGAGACACTGAATATTCGCGCATGTGCATATCAGTATGCGCATAACAAACAAATTTCGTGTTCGCTGGTAAAAATATTAGATAGATCATGGAAGGATATTGCTATGAACTTTTTGATTAATGAAACCCGTTTATTAAACTGGAGTAATATTTATGAATGTATTAGCGTAGATGATCAATTAGAAATTAGAAAGTATAGCATTAATTATTTATTCAATACAACCGTACCCATTAAGCAGTCACGTATGAAGTCCAATACTAGTGAGTGGTTCAATAATACAATTAAATGATATATGATTGAAAGGGATCTTTTATATAGACACTGGAAAATAACTAAGCTGGCCGTGGACCATAAATGTTACAAAAAGCTGAGAAATAAAGTAACTTTATTGATTAAAGAAACTAAAAAAAATTTTTATAGTATTCAATTTTCTGATAAATCTACAACAAAAGAGCTATGGAAAAATCTACGGCAGCTTGGAATACATGATGGAGGTACTAAACAACCAATTATTTTTTATGCGAATCAGCTCAATAGTTATTTTGCTCAGTCGAATTCAAAAAGTCCGAGCGGCAGGATGTCCGCTAGAAATAGGTAGATTTCGCGATCAGACAGTTTTGTGTACAAGTAGAATCTGATGTATCAGATTAGTTTAAACAAAACAAACTAATTACAAACAGATATCGAACACATTTTAAAAAGAAAATTAGCTACATATACGCAAAACTACATCTATCCAATTTTGCAACAAACAAATATCAGATCTACCACAGAACATATGTGTGACAATTTATGACACTATATGAAAAACAAACGCCAACCTACTCTATATCGTATTTCGTGCAACTACTGCAAAATATCAAAATAGTTTATTTCTAAGAAAAAATACTATATTATTGAATTAGGAAAATTGTATTGTCTAAAATTGTATTTGTTCATTATTTTTTCGAACAATTTATATCATCAAAAACTTTTAACCACTGAAGTTCGAGAAAATAATGAACAATTAGAATTTTAATCGGAATAAAAATCTTTAAAATTAAATATCTCAAGAACACGAATTAACGCCTCTTTGTAAATTTGATATATTTAAAAGTAAGGTTAGAGCTATATCTAAAAAAAAAAAAAGTTAAAATTTAATTGATTTTAAAATTTTTTGTTAAGGGAAGTTGTTAGAAAATATGAAGAAAAATTCGAATTTCAGTCGTACTAAAAATCTTTAAAATTAAATATCTCAAGAACAAAAATTAACGCCTGTGAGTTAATATAATATATTTTAGAGTAAAGATAGAACTATTTTCAGAAAAAAAATTTATTTAATTCCAATTGATCTTCGACCCTAGCCCCATCTTTAAAAAAGTTTTTTTAATATTTTTATTTAAAAATTAATTATAAAACAATAACTGAATTTTTTTTCAAACGACTAACTAATCATCTATCAAACAAAAAAAAGTTTGATGAAATCGGTATAGCCGTTCTTGAGCAATTTAATTTCAAAGTTACATCGGATTGGCAGAATTTTCATTTTTCATGCATGTTGGGGTGCCCCATATGCTCAAACTAAGCACTTTAACAAAATTTTAAAATAAGTAGTATTTTTTATTTTGTCCATACTACTTTCAGGTCAAGTTTCAGGAAAATCAAAAATGGTCAAGTTCAAATTTCGACTTTTTCACCTGCGTAGATCACGCTCACGCTCACTCACTCAGAAACTTCCAACTGCAGTGGTCTAGTTTTTGGAAGAAATTGATAAAAACGATTTCAAAGATTCTAAATTTGTGGAGTTTTTAAAAATTTTAGTATTCAAACGGCCGTTATAACGGATCTAAAAAACAAACTTTTTTTCTAGTATACAGCCTCTAGTTTCTTAACCATGTGTCGGATGTGGCTGATTTACGAACTTGTCCAAGATATTTACAAAACACACATTTTTAAAAAAAATTTGATCTGGCTTTATAAATGCGACCGTGAGAGAGCCGGTTGTTTCAAAAAAAAATTTTTTTGCAAACTTCTTTGTTGGATCCTCCGCTCACTCAGGAGCCTCTACCTGTAGAATTCTATTTTTAAAGTAAATTGATAAAAAAACTTCCAAAAATTTTAAATTTGTTAACTTTTTAAAAATATTAGTATCCAAACGGCCGTTATAACGGTTTTAAAAAATCAATTTTTTTTAGAAAAAAGACTCTAGTTTCTTAACCACGAGTCGGATTTAGCTGATTCACGAACTTGTCCAAGATATTAATAGAACACACATGTACAGAAAACTGTTTTGATTTACCTCAACAAATGCGACCGTGAGAGTACCGGTCGTTTTCGTTATATCTCATATCGTTTGTATTTATATATATATATATATATATATATATATATATATATATATATATATATATATATATATATATATATATATATATATATATATATATATATATATATATATATATATATATATATATATATATATATATATATATATATATATATATATATATATATATATATATATATATATATATATATATATATATATATATATATATATATATATATATATATATAATTTAGGGTGGCACTTATTTTCTTATTTTGCATTTTTGAAGGGCGCCGGTCAAAATTTTGTTCCTTTATACATGTGTAACTAGAATCTGAAGTTTGGGCTCAATTGAACAATTTTATCACGTGGCGACTTTAGCTCAAAGTTGAGAAATTTCAAAAAAAATATTTCTTATCAACTTAAAAATTGGAAAACTCGAACAAAATAAGTAAAGGGTCCGTCACTGTGACATGGCCTATGGCCCTTTGTAGTATATGTGCTAGAACAAGTTGAGTCTCGTGCAACCTGTCCGTCCCTATATAATTTAAAAGTGTCTGTCAATAGGTGTGACGCAATGTTAAATCGAAAGACACTATTCATATAACATAATATCAATCTCTTGTTACTTTACGCAAATAACTTATTTAATAAGTTTAATAGAAAAATTAAAGAAAACAAAAGTTTTTTATAATTTTACTGTTACTCTATATATATATCAGCTTGTTAGGCCATCTTCTGGAGTAATCCAGATTACTCCAGAAGATGGCCTAACAAGCTGAAATATATATAAAGTAACAGTAAAATTATAAAAAATGTTTTTCTTTAATTTTTCTATTAAACTTATTAAATAAGTTATTTGCGTAAAGTAACAAGAGATTGACATTATCTCATTTGAAAACTTACGCCAAGTGCCAATTTCAAACAGTGTATAATTTAAAATGTATAATTTAAAATTTGGGAGCTTCATTGGATAAATTTATTGAATACCAAAATTCATCCCAGCAATTCTCATCGCCTCTAGCAGTATCTGGATTATCTCTTATTTGTTCTGAAATTTTTGTTTTATTAAAATCGTTTGTTTTGTTTTGTGATTATTGCGGTTGGTTTATTTTATTTTTGTTTTAATTTTAAAAATATGGCTTCCCCAAACAATTCTCCCTCGCGTCCTGCCTCACCTGTGAATGCATTGGGTGTCAATGAAGCACCCATGTTAATGACTCATCAGAAGTTAGCTGATATTATCCAAGGAAACTGCTTGCAGCAGTTTGCCCATCAACAGTTCATGGCACAGCGGCAGATGCCACCACCTTGCTCACAACCTCCAACAACTGAACCAGATGTAGCTACAGTGAGCAATATTAATTTTGTTAAATTTAAAGCTCCGCAAAATTTGTTTGACCAAAACGCAATTGTTTAGTTCAGGATGTTGGAACTAAAATTTTTTAGTTCGAGTGTTAGGTCGGAAATGACCAAATATTCACATGCATTAAGTGCAATTGATTCACGATTGCACAACAAATTGGCACCGTTGCTCTTTAAAGAGATAGGTGATACTCCTTATACTACCTTTAAGACGGAGGTAATTAAAATTTTGGGCGACAGCGATAAGGCAAAAATTAATAATATTTTGCATAAATTAGTATTAGGTAATGAAAAACCTACACAGTTGCTAGCTGAATTCCGAATTAACGGTGCTGATATGAACGATGGCATTATCAAACAACTTTGGATGGCACGTCTTCCTGAAAGCATCCAACTTGTTTTATCGAAAACGATTTGCCATTAACGTTGTTGGCAGAACGTGCCGACAATCTTATGGAAACGTAGTCACAGAGACAAATTTTTGCAATGAACTACTTCTACTTCTGCACAATCAACTAACTCAAACCGGTTTCATCAAAGTGCTTTTCAACATAAAAAAATCGAAACATTAATGAAATTCATAATAATTTTAAAACGCAAATGCTGAGTGAAATTCACTCGATAGTAAATGCTGGTCATAGGTCGCGCTTTAAATCTCGTGATAACCGTCGAAGTACTTCTAGATCAAAGTCTAGAGAATTAAAAATTAATTCGAACTTTTGTTTTTACCACTCCGTATTTAAAGACAAAGCACAACGCTGCGTCACTAGATGTTTTTTAAAAAGGTTTAATATTTCCACAACATTTTTAAAATCACATCCATGCACATGGAGTAACTTAAGTGAATACAAAGAAGCGCAAAAAATTGTAAGTTGTTTAAAGGTAGTCAACGATCCAGCAGAACGATGCATAAAATTAATGGAAGAGTTCAACGATAAAATAACTAAAGATGAAGATCAAAAACAATTTTTGTTAAAGGTAAACAACAAGCAATAATGTAAGATAATTTAAGCATATATAGAATGAGAATTAATTTTATTTCATGCATTTTCAGAACGTTCAATACTACCGTAAGAAATATCCGAAATCTGCTACATTGCAGGATTTGAAAAGGCCTTTATAATTTTGTTAACATTATAAAATAGGTTCCTGTTTTTAAACATTAAATGATACTTTAGAAACTATTATACGGTTTTGTTTTTAATACAGACTCGACTATGTGAAAATTACAAAAAAATTTGTATGTAAGCGTGCTTAAGAATCAAAGTCGCCACGTGTTAAAATTGTAATAGAGTGGTGAAACTTTGTCAAGTAAGAACTAAATATCCTGCTAATTTCAAATTTTTGTCTTTTACCAAACACGTCCAAATTGTTGCCTGAAATATGCAAGTTTGCTGAAATTTCAAAATTTCAAGTAAAGAGTTTTTGCATTACGAGTTGACTGAACGAGTCGATTTTAATTTTTTATACTATAACAATATGTGCACTTTGATATTTAAGAATGTTTAGACTTTTATATTCAACAGTGCAGACACTGGTGTCAATTGAAAATCGCAAGAAATCAATAAAATACACGTATTTTCAACACTCTCTCATTTTTCAAATATATGAATAAAGTCAATTTTTATTTTTGTTTTAGAAACTTCCATTTTTCAGCTTTATAATGCCACCTTGATCGAATCAATATCTTTAATAGAAAAAGTTTTACAGCTAAAACCGCAAAACACAAAAATACGACTCTTCAAGTGGTTTATTTTGTGTGGACCGGAAGTGGCGCATGCGAAAATTAAATCCTTGTGGATTTTGATTTTTTGAACCCTAAAGAACATTTCCACAAAGTTTGAGTAACATCTAAAACAGTGCAGCAACAATTTTTCTTTTTTTTCGATGATTTCATATGGAACCAAAGTTCAACTTCAAGTCGGCACGGGTTAACTTTATTTGATTGACCTAAAATTTCTTGCAGTTCATTTTTATATGTATACACACCGATTTAGGGGGTGAGACCAAAAATATTTTAAAGTTGAAAATTAAGGAACACCCTAATATATATATATTATATATATATATATATATATATATATATATATATATATATATATATATATATATATATATATATATATATATATATATATATATATATATATATATATATATATATATATATATATATATATATATATATATAAACATATATATATAGATATATATATATATATATATATATATATATATATATATATATATATATATATATATATATATATATATATATATATATATATATATATATATAATATGTATATAATTTTTGTTTTGTTTTTCCGTCTCCACTTATTATATATAGTAAAATTCTCCCGAAATTCCGAGATCATTCCGAGGCACATTACAAAAGGTAGATTTTTATATGAAATCTACCTAAAACGACTACTATAAATAGCCGTCACTTGCTTCAAGGTAATTTCGAATTCTCTAACTTCTGTTTCACACATGTTACCTCCTCGGATATATTTCAATCACTTGCAGAAATTAAATCATTGAAATTGATAATATATCGATTAAGTTTATTAAAATTCTACATCTATTTCACATATATTATCTATATCTATTTCACATATATTACATATTTTCAACCATGCAATTACCACCTCCACATTTCCTAATGCATGAAAAACTGCCAGGATATTACCAATACCAAAAACACATACGCCAACTAATTTATCAGACTGCAGGCAAATAAGCATCCTTCCCGCACTCTCAAAAGTTTTTGAAAAGCTAATTAAATACCAAATAACTAGGTATATCAATAAACATAAGCTATTGAATAATTTACAGTCTGGGCTTAGAGCTAAACATGGCACCAAGAACATTTGTTATGATCTGTTACAAAATATGGGAGCTAAGCAAGCTACTGTTTTAATTCTACTAGATTTCACAAAAGCTTTTTATAGTGTTCTGCACGAACTCCTCATTCAAAAATTACACACATATTTTAATTTCTCTTCTACTGCAATCAAACTGCTTAGGTCATACCTTTCCAACAGAACTCAATATGTGTTTTCCAACAATAGTTATTCCTATACTACTGATCTTAAAACGGAAGTGTCACAAGGCTCTATTTTAGGGCCATTGCTGTTCTCATTATTTATCAACGATTTACCATTTGTTCTGAAATATGTCTCATATCAGATATATGCTGATGATTTTCAAATATATTTTCCATTTTACCAGAAAGAAGTAGATCAAGAAATTAGCAAGTTGAACAACGACCTTAAGGCAATTTATGAGTGGTCGGCAACTAGTAGTCTAAGCCTTAACGAGAAGAAAACGCAAGCAATGTTAATAACTCATCATCAATCAGATACAGATTCAGTTCCACTTGTTCATCTAAATGGTTGTTCTATTAATTTTATCCAAAAGTAGAGAAATTTCGGCATAATTATAATTTGCGTTGGGAAAATCATATCAATAAAGTTTGCGCAACAGTATATTCTATCCTACGTCGCGTGTTGAGATATGCTTGATATCTGCCCCTTAAAACACGACAACACATATTCCATTGGTTAATTTTGTCGCATTTTACCTATGGGTCTATTATATTTGGCAAGTTAAACTATAACTGCTCATACAAACTTAAGCATGCCTTCAATGCATGTGTTAGATTTGTGTATTTATTACAAAATTATGATCACATTTTGCATGTATCAAATTAGTTGCTTGGGTGCTCACTCACTACCTTTTTGAATATGATCTCTATTATTTTCCTCTACAGATGGAGAGCAAATGTCCAGAATATCTTTGTAATATTTTAAATTTCTGCCGATCTGGAGGAACCTATAGCTTGAATGTCCCTAAATTTTCTTACTTGGTCACATCGAATTCATTTTTCGCTATTCAACTATGGAATGCATTACCGACTGATGTCAAAAGAAGCAGTACTGTTGGGAGACTCAAGAAGGCATTATTTGAGGTAAAGTTGGTTGATTGATATAGTTTAATAATATATTTGCTTTTAGATTAAGTTATATTTTAGAACACTATTGTAAAATGAATCAAAATTGTGCTGTTATTTCAATAACAAATGAATTAATTACTTATACACTATATTTAATATATGTACTACGTACAGTTGTGGGACAGAGATGTCCTGATTATAAGATATTTTATCTTAACTGCATATTTCTGTGTAAATAAATAAATAAAAATAAATAAATAATATTACATAGTATTCACATAATAAATATCTATTAAACTACAATTTTTTTATTTTGGTCAGCTGACTCCCTTCCATTCGCAATAAAATGGATGGTTTCTGTTTTTGAACGTGAACTTTGACGTTCAATATTTAAAGTTGCCTAAGGGTGCTTAACTCTGGCATCGCATATAAAACGTTTCAGAATATCAAAAAACACTAGGATCAATCATAAAATAAAACTTGTACTTCAATTCAAGGTCCAAGCTATTTACCCACGTGGTGACCGGACCATAAAATTGTTAACATGTAATCAAAGATTTGCTTCCATTACATATTTCTTAACTACAGAATCAAGGTCGAGTTAGTTTACTCCTATCAGTTTCATAAAAATAACTGCAGATAATGATATTTGATATTTTAATTTTTAGACCTATCTCGTATGCTGTATCTCCTATGTAAATTGATTAAAGTTATATTTTTGAAAACTAGTTTTTTCTAACTAACGAAAAGCAGTGGTTCGACCTAAAATTATATTACTCAATAGAAAAGTTTGAAACAATTATTCAACTATGGTAAATTCATAACATTAAATTTGATAGAAATTAAATAATATTTTTTGTCATCTGTATTGGTAGCAATTCCTGTACCACGGGAAAAAATTGCAGGAAAGTGGTGGGGTTCTGGTGATATGCGTCCAATTGTTTGCGTTCATGGACGGGTGGATAATGCTGGTATTTTCGATCGTTGAATTTCAAATCTACCAAATCACTTAAGTTATTTGGCCATTGATTTACCTGGACACGGTTATTCTTCTTGGCTACCGCATAGTGTTCACTGTTCAATATAATTTTTATGATATAATTTTTATCTATAAGATAATACAAATTTTAATTGGGATAAAATTTCTTTACTTGGACATTCTAATGGGTGCAGCATTATCATTTTTGTTCGCAGTGATGTATCCAGAGGAGGTTGTTATTTATTGCATTAGATTGTTTGAAAGTACCAACTCAAAAGCCAACGAACGTAATTAAAGCGATATGCTATAATGTAACTAGTTTTATAAAATCTATAAATAGAGATAACAGTAAAATAAATGTAACAAGTTATACATATGAAATAGTTGATAAACTTGTAACTGGATCAAATCAATCAATTACCAATTAAACCGCGCATTATATTTTAAAACGTGGTAGCGCTAAATCACTTACACATCCACATCGATATAGTTTCACACACGACAACAATGCTAAAAGTGGTTCAATTCAAATAATTGACAACAAAGTGTGCCAGGAAATGCCAAGGTGGATTTAATGCCCTGTAATATATTATAAAGCTACTATTTTACAATTGAGATCGCCTTATTGTGAAGACATGAAATCTATTGAAGAAGTGGCCAGTGTATTTCGTGAAGTAAATCCCAATTACGAATTTTATATTGTTCAAGGATCACATCATTTGAATATCACTAACATCATTTGAATATCTCTAACATCTGCCGTCATATTTGTATGAATGCCAAAAATAAAGATTACTTGAAAGGTGAAAAAAGAGTAAGCGATTATTTAACATGAATATAAAAACGATGTATTAAAGACAAGCGAACGTAAATAATTATACAACTTTTAGAGTAAAATTTAAAATTTTAATAAAGTGACATATTAAAAAATTCTTGGATTAGAGGATTAGACATGAGTACATGAATTTGTAACGGCCAACAAAAGTTTATGAAATAGACATATTCTTTTGAATTCTAAACCACACGCACCTCACTATATTCATACTGTAAATACTACATTCCTTCAGTACTATCAAACCAGTTAAGATTCGTTTCATAAATAATATCTGCCTGGTAATGACGTTCCACTGTAAAGCTTATTTCTATTATTCTTTTGTCATTGTGGAACGAATATATTTTTTCTTGTTTTAAGCAAAAACCAAAATAAAGTAAATTGATCATGCCAGAAGCGTTGATGCTGAATTATATATAAAATTGTATTATATTTGTTTTCTAAAAAGATATGGTATCATTTCAAAAGTAACGTTTTATACCCAAGGTGAAAATATAACGGTTGTGAATCACAAACACATTTTGGTTTGAATTTTTTTCCTGACGGTTAACCGCGGTTAATCGATTGTCGCAGTCGACTTTTATATTAAAATAAATAGACACATACGGTATCTATTTATCGAAGGGAATTATTAATTTTAAACTATACTTGAATGTGCGGTTATGCCCGGACTCTACCAAGGAAAAATCTCTAAGATAACTAAGATAATTTTATTTTAATTTACAAGACCATGATGTTCTAAAACAATTCAGAAAAAAAGAAAACTAATTCAAAGAGTTTAGCTAACAGAAAACTAATTTAAACAGCACAAAAATAAATCAATCAAAAATTATATAATATTAAAATGCATAAGCTTACATTCAGCAAATATTGAATGTTGATCCGCTGTAAATTGCTAATATCTTCAATATATTGGCCAGGTGCCATACATCAACCGATGTCAATGCTATTTCTCCTTTCCCAAACAAAATCTTCCAAACCAAACTCTTAATCCCATCCAAAATTTCCTTTCCTTTTCCATACAATCCATCTCCCAATATATCCGGCGTTACATAATTTCCAATTATAGGACGTACATTTCCTTTTAACTCTATATAAAATATTATCTAGATTATCCACTCGCTGCACATTATGCTGGTCCACAAATTTTGTTGCATATAAATAACATCAACAAACTATCAGCATCCTCAATGCATATATGATTTATTTCTAATGAAAAGACGTAATTTGCTTCGTCGACACTTTAATTTAACCAATTTCACGGTTACCAATAAAGGAATAGATAACTTTAATTTCGAACACTAACCAATTTAAAAACTACTTTCAAATGAAACTAAAATCATTTCTTCAACTAAAATTGTAACACTAATAAAAAACAAAAACATAATTCTTTTTGTGTATTTTATTTATATTAATTAGTAAATTTTTGTACACTAGAATTTAATTAATGTTAAATAACTCAACATTTACCCAATGCACCTACTCGATTAAAATTTTTCATAATCTACTATCAATGATTTCTATAGAAATCAATAATACAACTCAGCTATAAATTGAAAAATGTTTTCTATTTATTTTAATTACTCTAAGCAAGAGAGAAGGAGGAGTTGATTGCATATATTCTTAACTCGTCGTACATATTGTTGTAACAATACATTTACAAAAAAAAACATTTATAAAGAACAGGCTGTTTCATTTTCCAATTACATTTTCAATTGTATTTTGTCATTTATTAGCCACAAACAAAAAGGAAAGATCACCCTTTTCATTAACAAACAATCGTTTCATCGAAACATCTCAATAATACAAACAAAAAGTGGAAATGATCATATATTTTTTTAATTTTTTCTTTTTCATTTTATTCAAGCAAAAGGAGAAAACGAAAAGAAAGATTCGAAATGTTTATATAATGAGAATGCAAGTATATAGCAATAGTAGTTTAATCAATGAGTGTATAATGAAATAGTTTATTATCAAGCAAAAGTTTAAAATTTGAGCGAGGCACGAGCGAGAATTTTAATTTGCGAGAGAATAAAATTCATTAAACACGAATCGATTACAATACTTTATTCTCTGACAAAGAATTGTGTATTATAAAAAATAAAAACATTTTCTTCAATTAAAACAATAAATCTTTATTGTTTTAATTGATAAATCAAATTTCTTATTAAAAAAACCCTGATGATAAAAAACCCCCATCTCATATAATCAACCAAGTTCAACTAAACGAAATAAGAGAATTTAGCTTAAAATTTGATTTTTGAACAAAACTTATCAAGGCAATTGGGATTATAATTTGAAAATAGTTTTAATGAAATCAAAACAATTTGACCAATTGGAATCATTCCATTCAATTGGATAATTTGATAATTTTTTATAGGAAAGTTCATTAGGCTATAGGTTAGAAAACAATACAATAATACATACTATTATTATCGAGAAAACATACAAATAAAGCTGATATAATTAAATGGAAGAGAATAAAAACTATTATAATCTTAATGTTGCACAGTAAGTCAGAAATTTAGGTATACCGATTGATTGTTAATGAAAAATGCAATGAAGTAGCATCATAGATAAAAGAATGGAAAAGTGTGGATTGGGTAGGAAGTTAGTCTTTACTGTTAGGTTTTAACTACAAAGAACTAACTCCCTTTCCAACACCTTTACTCAGAACTTGATTTGTTCTTACTATTGCATTTGATGGCAGATATTCTGTTCAAACGCTACATGTTAAACATCACGTAATTTGGCGGGCATAACATGGTTATTTTGAAATTTTACTATTCGATAACTGGGATAGTAAAAAAGTCGAATAATTGCCATCTCTACTCCATGCCTGCAAAGATAAAATTAGTAAATTAATTTGTTTAATTTTATCGGTGTTGTGGCGAACTAGCTTTAAAAATATAATAAAGTGTTGGTTGCCACTAGCTTTAATAATTTTTGATGATTTTGTTAAAAACGCCTAGGAAGAATTCTGACAGTTCCAAAAAAGATAACACATTTTTTCTCATTCTTGTTCGCAATAAAAAAGAAGAAGTTTCCTAAATATATTTGGCTTTCTATTTAAAAAAAAATGTTATCGATTTTAAACTTAAAACATAATATATTTCAAATTAAATGTAAAATCCTAATAAAGAAACATAAAGTGTTAGTGTAAATGTAATGTGTCATATGTTTAAGATTTATCTAATAAAAGTTTGCCGCTGTAACATTGTTCCCCAAATTTTATTCACATTTTGATCGAATGGAAAAATAAAACAAGCTCTGCTGATATTACAGAAACTATAAATAGTATTCTATGCATGATTGATGTTTTGGTTGATATATGAAGAAATAGTTGGAATATTCAACTTTACACTACACTGATCTACACGTCTTTGCTCTGCATTACTCTACTATAAACTATAGCATATAAAAGCTATATTTGGTGACCCAGCGACTCAACGCAAACTATTGGATACGGAGTACAAGTATTTTTTAAAATATAATACAATTTTTCTTATTTCTTTATATAGTAAATTTAATTATAATATTTTTTTGATAATATTTTTTACTGTTCAATTTCAATACTTTATAAAAAATGTACATATTTGGGAAACTTCTTTCTTGTTTCGGGGTTTTAGTTATCGCAATATTCGCCATTACTATTGCGACACAACACGGGGTTTTAATATCATCCGCCGCAATACTTTTTTCCCTAGTTGCCGTCATGACTAGGTTTTTCTGCCACTCATTTGTGTTCCCAGCAGTTTCAGCAAGTCCACCAGAACCTGAGGAAACTGCTGAATCTTCCGGACCCCAAACTTTCTCATATACTGAAGACCAGCTTGAGACACTGGTTGCCAAGCGGATCGATGCCGCTTTAGCACGATTGAACTATGGAGGTCCTACTTCAAATCCTCCACCTCCTCTAACTTCCGCTCCGTCTTCCCTACCATCTCCAGCTACTTTTTCGGCAAATATGCCCCAAAGTGACCAAGTAGCTATCGAAATTTCTCCTTTCTGGTCTGAAACACCAGACCTTTGGTTCATTATCCTAGAAGGTCAGTTCTTGTTGGGAAACATCAAGTACCAACAAACTAAGTATGGTCATCTACTTAGTATGATCACGCCCACACTGGCAAAATT
Organism: Diogma glabrata; assembly: GCA_963693315.1. NCBI lineage: Eukaryota > Metazoa > Arthropoda > Insecta > Diptera > Cylindrotomidae > Diogma > Diogma glabrata. The sequence continues at coordinate 249,665,700 of OY856186.1, forward strand.
AGTCAGTGATATCTTGGTAAAGCCTGACCAAGATTTTCCTTATGATAGGCTCAAAGAGGCTCTTCTAGCCCGCCTATCCAGCAGCACTTCAAACCGCATAAAAAAGGTTTTATGCGGTATGGACCTTGGGGATCTTAAGCCCTCACAGCTCTTACGGGATATGACTGCTGAATCCCGAAACACTTTCTCAGACGAAGCTCTAAAAGTCCTTTGGGAGGAAAAACTTCCACCCACAGTTCGCGCTACTATCTCGGTTCTTAAAACCAGTTTGCTAGAAACTGCCGAGATAGCAGACAATGTCCTCACTTCCCTAAGGGGATCTCAACTCCATGCGGTAACTAACCCTGCTGCTTCTTCTCTTCCTCCTTCTTCCTCAAGTGAAATCATGTCACTTGAGGAAAAATTCAAAGAACTGGAGGCACGAAACGTGCAACTCCTCCATGCCATCGAACAGCAAAATTTCTCCCAATCTTCTCATAATTATCGGAGTAGATCTAAGGATCGAAACGATAATCACAACAGAAATTTGAATAGCTCTCCATCGCCACCACGGTCCAGGTCGCGAGTTCAAATGTATGATGGTATCTGCTACTACCATCATACTTTCCAGGGAGATGCAAACAAATGCGATCCAGAGTGCAAACAGTTCTCCAAGCACTCCGATTCCTCTGCCTCTATTTCTCCTTCAGAAAAACGCATAGACTCTTCACATGTGACGGCGTGTGATGACAGTCACTCTCAACTCCGTCTTCTGGTCCACGATATTTCTACTCGAAAGCATTTCCTTGTTGATACAGGTGCCGAAGTATCGGTTATTCCCGCCACTGTGGAGGAAAAACTTCACAGAAAATCAAACTTCTTCCTTTACGCCGCTAGCGCAACTAAAGTTAGCACGTATGGTACGCAAACTCTCAATCTAAACATTGGTCTCAGACGAGCGTTCTGTCAGACCTTTGTTGTCGCCGATGTTACCATACCTATTCTCGGAGCTGATTTTCTTAATAAATATGGCCTTTTAGTGGACATCAAAAATCGACGTCTTGTCGATCCACTAACCTCCTTATTCACTTTGGCTAAAATCTCCACTTCTCCTGCACCTTCTCTTACGCTAATCAACGATTCTGTTAATATCGAAATTATCCATATTCTCAAAAATTTCAAGGACTTAACGTCCAAAAATGATCTTACCAAACCAGTGAAACATAACGTAACTCACGTTATTGAAACACATGGTCCTCCCATTTCATGTAGGTATCGTCGACTTGCTCCAGACAAACTGGCCATCGGGCAAAGACGGGCAAAGACGGAATTTGACATTATGTTATCCCAAGGAATTTGCCGACCTTCTAACAGTCCTTGGGCTTCTCCTCTCCATCTCGTTAAAAAGAAGAACGGCGAGTGGAGACCTTGCGGTGACTACCGTGCTCTGAATAATGTTTCTACTCCTGATAAATATCCGATTCCGCATATTCAGGATTTTTCGCATCAGCTACATGGATGCAAAATTTTCTCCACTATCGATCTCGTCCGCGCATATCATCAAATTCCTATTGATGAGCGCGATATTGCAAAAACTGCAATTTCTACTCCGTTCGGACTCTTCGAATTCGTTCGAATGACTTTTGGATTGCGAAACGCCGCGCAATCTTTCCAACGGTTTATGCACTCCCTTCTCCGAGACCTTAAATTTGTTTTCATCTACATAGATGACCTCCTTATTGCTTCTGAAACCTATGAGGAACACCTCAAACATCTTAGGACTGTTTTTGAGCGTCTTTCTGACGCTGGTCTCATTATCAACGTTGATAAATGCAACTTTGCTAAAACCAACGTTGACTTTCTTGGACATTCCATTGATTCAACAGGAATCAAACCAACTGCTGAACGTGTCGATGCTATTACGCGTTACGAACGACCTGAAACTGTTATGCAACTCCGCCGTTTTCTGGGAATGATAAATTTCTACCGCCGATTCATTCCTCACGCTGGTGGCAATCAAGCCATTCTTAACGATTTCCTTAAAGGTTCCAAAAAGAATGACAAACGTGTCATTCAATGGTCCGAAGACGCCATTCAAGCCTTCGACTTATGCAAGCAGCAACTCAGTGAGGCTACAACGCTTTCTCACCCCTCACACTCTGCTCAGCTTGCCGTAATGGTCGACGCTTCCGACAAGGCACTTGGCGCCGTTGTTCAACAAAAAATTGACGATTGTTGGACACCTCTCAGTTTCTTCTCTGTGCGACTCAATGAAACGCAACAGAAATACAGCGCTTATGATCGTGAGCTCCTTGCAGCCTACTCTGCAATTAAACATTTTCGGTTTCTCCTTGAAGGTAGAATCTTCACTCTCTTTACCGATCATAAGCCACTTGTCTACGCTTTGTCGCAGAAACCTGCCAAAGCTAGTCCTCGCCAATTCCGCCATCTAGATTTTATCAGTCAATTCACGACTGATATTCGCCACATTTCTGGAATCGATAATGTAGTCGCCGACACACTTTCTCGTGTCGAGCAAATATCAATTCCAGAAAACATTAACTACGACGAAATTGCTGACGCTCAGTTCAACGATGACGAACTAAAGGAATTAGTGGACACTAGTCCCACACTTCAATTCCGATCCTTTCCAGTATCGTTTGGCGATTCTAGTGCCAAAACCATTTTATGTGATACCTCTACTGGTAATCCACGCCCCTTTATTCCAAAGCAATTTCGTCAATCTGTTTTCGATAGTCTCCACAATTTATCTCACCCAGGTGTCCACAGTTCTGCCAAACTACTTGCAGAAAAAGTCATTTGGCCATCAATTAAAAAGGATGTACGACAAATGGCTCAGAACTGCCTGGCTTGCCAAAAGGCAAAAGTTTCTCGCCACACTCAATCTCCATTAGGTAATTATCCTCAAACTTCTCAGAGATTTTCCGAGATTCATATGGACATTATCGGTCCACTTCCTACCTCTGAGGACAAACGCTATTGTGTCACAATTATTGACAGATATACTCGCTGGCCTGAAGCCATTCCTATCTCGGATATCACAGCTGAAACGGTAGCATCAGCTCTCTACTCCAATTGGATTTCTCGCTTCGGAGTACCTTCAGTAATCGTCACTGATCAGGGCTCCCAATTTGAATCCAATCTCTTCAACGAGTTGTCAAAACTTGTCGGTTTCGAACGTAAGCGCACAACAAGTTACAATCCCAAATGTAACGGTCTAATCGAACGTTGGCACCGAACTCTAAAATCTGCGATAATGGCCTACGACAGAACGGACTGGACAAGAATTTTACCGTCAATACTACTTGGTTTACGAACCACTTTCCGTGAAGATTTCCAATCTTCATCGGCTGAGCTCGTTTACGGTACTAACTTACGTCTTCCTGGAGAATTTTTTAGCCAAAATTCTAACTCCACTCCTCAATCTGATTTTGTTTCACAATTGAAACAACATTTTGATCACCTTCGTCCCGCCATTGCATCAAGACACACTTCTCCTAAAGTTTTCATCTCCAAAAATCTCCAGTCTTGTTCGCATGTCTTTTTACGTACGGACTTAGTACGTAAATCATTACAACCGCCATACGAAGGTCCCTTCAAAGTCATCAGTCGCGATGATAAAAATTTCGTTATTGACCGTAAAGGTCAACACATTCGAGTTTCAATCGACAGATTAAAACCTTGCTTTAGGGAACAATCTGAAGATGATGTAACTCAAAACTCACCTACTTTGAGAACTGATCTCAGTCGCGCAGACGAAACTTCGTCTTCTACAGATATTGTCCATTCTACTCCTTCGGACACATTCCAGTCTTCTCCTTCTACCTCCGCAGAAACGAAAAAACGCGACGCTAAGACAGTTCCCAACAAACAATTAACCGTCCTGCAACCGTTATCTGATCGACCGATTTCAACTATACGGTAAATAACAAACCGCTAAATTGGTTTTATAACCATCCCACAACGATAAATGGGTATGGATTAGCAATTGTATAAACGTTAAATAATGGTTAACCAACAGTACTAAAAACCCTTGTGCGTCAGTTATTGAACCGTTCTGTGCGTATCACTAAAAACTATAATACAATTTATTGTCAATCTTTAAACGGTGATTAAAATGGTTTGCTGACGGTTTTTGCATTTGACAAAATTTACTTTAAATATTATTTGTTGTATAATTAAAACCGTTTTAAGTCAACTTAAAACGGTTCTGTAACGGTGGATCCACAGTTAAGAAGCGGTTTGTAATCTATTAACTTACTCCTTTGACATTTGATTTTTCCAAATTGTTATCAGTTTGGCAACGATGTTTTCGTAAACGTTTTGTTTTCGATGTGATATATTTTTAAGGTATAATTAAAATCTAAGTCCAATATTTAAATAATAGAAAACTTTAATGAGGAATCTATGCAATATTATTTTCGTCATGTTGCGCATTTGTACGTATAAAAATAATGTGCGAATGAAATTTTATTGTCAAAGTTATCTTTAGGTCTCGAAAAATTATAGTGCGCTACATATAAAAGCCAATTCCAAACAAAAATTAATACTTTTTCATTGTACAGTTTTGATTTTACGTTTTAGAGCGGTTTTGGGACCGTGTGAATAGCATTGCATATTTTACAAATGGCCACAGTCATGCCAGTTTTCGTTTTCGATCGGTTCGTTTGTGATCTACGAAAAACCGTTGCTCAACTAAAATTATTGCTTGGTTTGCTTAAGTTCAAAACAAACCGTCTACTAACTACGGCTATTCACTGTTTTCTTTTCAACAAAAGAATATGGTTTATAAATCATAACATTTGAACAGTCAATTTTAAGGCATCCAAAAACCGTTCATAAGCTCATAGACTAAGAGCCCGCGACGGCCAGACATTCGTTATTTTATAAAAGCTGAAAGTTTCTGTGCGCATACCCCCTACTGAGGTGGGAACGATTAGCGACATATGAAGTTTGAATCATGGTGGCTTTGGCAGGGAGCAGGTAACAAAGGGGCCTCCAAAGTTTCGTGAAACTATAAATGGTAATTTTTTTATATATTCTTCGGGGTAGTATTATAAGTCACGTCACCCATTGAAAGACACTTACTATCGTGGTAACCACCTGCCAGACACCCTTAAACACTATCAATTTGTTAAAGTTTAAGGGTGTCTGGCAGGGAGTTACCACGATAGTAAGTGTCTGACAATGGGTGACGTGACTTCTAATACTATCCCGAAGAATATATAAAAAAATTACCTTTTATTCTTTCACGAAACTTTGGAGGATTTTTTGATACCTACTCCCTGCCAAAGCCACCATTATCCAAACTTCATATGTTGCTAATCGTTCCTACCTGAGTAGTGGGTATGCGCAGAAAAACTTTCAGCTTTTATAAAATAACGAAGGTCTGGCTGTCGCGGGCTCTTGGTCTATGATGGATTTTAACTATTGTTTTTTTGTTTATTTTTTTTTGTTTAAAATACCGGTTATCAGGTCATGCGTTTTGACAACGTAGGTTTTGTTTGAACTAAGTTAAACGTAAAATATCATAATTTAAGTGAGAATATTCAAATAGTATGCAGTTTGTAGTTTTTAAAAATCCTTAAATTTAAAAATAAAGGTGGTTTGATATTGTCTTTAAATTTATATTATATATTTATATTTAATTAACAACAAAATTGTTGCTTTTAGAATGTCATTTACACTTGTAATCATTCATGAAGACGATTCAGAAGCAGATAGTACGGTACGGATAGATAATGTACGGAACTCGAGCCCTTTCCAGAACTTCAAGAAATCTAGACCTCTTATTGCGCGATGTATTTTAGTAGGTCTATATTTATTAAAGCTCACAAGCAACCTGGAGGTTTCTACAATCTGCACTGCAGACCATTTTGTTCGAAAATTGAAACTACCGCGGGTCCATCCAACCAAACATTTCTTCATTACACCTGAAAAAATTTACCTCTTTTAGTTAAATAAATATCAAAAATTAAACATATTTTTACCAAGATCTAGCAAATGTAACGAGTCTGCAATTATAAAATCTTCAACCATATCAATGGGCAGTGCCTCAAGCATTGATTTACATTTATGGTGATCCGGATCTTCTCTATTACGAAAGCTCTTATCAGTTCTCAATGGGCAATCGATTCGGGGAAAACTCATGTGATGCCAGCCATTTTGGAAATTAAAATAAACAGTACCTTTAACAAATGCTCTTGCTGGTGTATCACAAATGAAGCATCTCACTTTGATTGAAATTTTTTGCTGATATACAACAACGCCATTTTGCAGACAGTCAACAAGTTCTTTGACAAATTCTCCCAAATACTCTTGTGGATCTGGTTTTTTTACCCCACTATATATGCCAATTATCATGGGGTTGCTATTTGGCATATTGACAAATTTGAATAATATTGGCCAAAATTCTGTTAAAGAACTCTTGTAAAGTGGAAGTCCATCGATGTTAAATGAAACCAAAATCTCATATGGCTGTTGAATATCACTAAATAAGGTTTTTAAACATCTTTTTAACCAATAATGCCAATACATTCCATAGTCCATTTTTGTTATATTGACGACTGATATCGACGGTGTAGATAAAAAAATTCTCGCATCCTATGGCAATCCATCAACACCGAAATTCGTTAAAATAGCATTTTTAATCAGTCACTTTCACTTTTCGAAAATATGTTGCAGCCCGCGTAAATGGTTTGGTCGATCTCCGAAAATTAGATGACCCATGCTTATTTACTTTGTTTTTAGGCATAATGGAAAACAACATTCAATTCTCCACTAGAAAAAAAAATTCGCAAATCGCTGCGTAAAATAGCAATTTTTTTATGTTAATAAATAGACATGTTTCAAATAAATTTTTATTTATTGTAAAAAATTAAATAAATAAAAAGGTATTTTGTTTGATCTCCAAGTTGTTGTATATTAAATGAAATCAATAATTTAAATTAATAAATTATTGTTAAATTGAATCACCAAACAATCTTTTTACTAAGTATATTTATTTATGACGCGTTTCGAATATTAAATATTCATCATCGGTACAAAAAATATGACTAAATCTAAATAAAAACAAATATTCAGTAAAAAGATTGTTTGGTGATTCAATTTAACAATAATTTATTAATTTAAATTATTGATTTCAGTTAATAAATAATTTGTTTTATTATATGTATATCATTAAATGTCAAAAGAACGGTTTTAAACTATTAAATCAATAACCGTTTCCAAACCAAGAATTTAACAGAGTTATATTGCGATAGTTTGCTAGCAGTTTCTTGACTGATGTTTAAAAGCTTATTATTTTAGTTAAATTTTACCAACCAAAAACCGTTAGTTAGTCCATAACAAACAACTAAAATTAAAAGGTTAAATTTATGTAATTAAAAAACTGTTAAAATCAATATTATTATTAACCGAAATTCCACGACTTATAAACTCAAAACGAATAACGGTTAGTTAACCGCAAAATGTTGATAGTTTATACGGGTGGTTAACCCACCGTTATTTCACAAACACATTTCAACCGACATGATATTTTAGTTTTTTTACTGTTTCATAACCCTAAAATAGCAACCGTTAAGAAGTAATAGATAAATTCCCAAAAATTTCTAATAAAGTTGAAAATGATCGGTGAAATGCTAGTCCTGTGACGGCTTTTTGCAACCGTTAGGCTCAACGGTTGGAAATTGTTTGTTGGGTTGTATCAACTAAAAGGGTTAGATTTGACCCCATTCCTCAACAACAGATATTCCACCCTGCATCCACGATTACGCGAGCAGGCAGAACCACTCGTACCCCTACTCGCTTCCTTCGTGCTGTAGCACCATAATTTCTATATCGTCTCATCTTCGATGATACTAGGGGGGGAGTGTTTGTGGCGAACTAGCTTTAAAAATATAATAAAGTGTTGGTTGCGACTAGCTTTAATAATTTTTGATGATTTTGTTAAAAACGCCTAGGAAGAATTCTGACAGTTCCAAAAAAGATAACACATTTTTTCTCATTCTTGTTCGCAATAAAAAAGAAGAAGTTTCCTAAATATATTTGGCTTTCTATTTAAAAAAAAATGTTGTCGATTTTAAACTTAAAACATAATATATTTCAAATTAAATGTAAAATCCTAATAAAGAAACATAAAGTGTTAGTGTAAATGTAATGTGTCATATGTTTAAGATTTATCTAATAAAAGTTTGCCGCTGTAACATTGTTCCCCAAATTTTATTCACATTTTGATCGAATGGAAAAATAAAACAAGCTCTGCTGATATTACAGAAACTATAAATAGTATTCTATGCATGATTGATGTTTTGGTTGATATATGAAGAAATAGTTGGAATATTCAACTTTACACTACACTGATCTACACGTCTTTGCTCTGCATTACTCTACTATAAACTATAGCATATAAAAGCTATAGTGTCACCAATCGGTGTGACTGTAATTTAAACTTTTTATTAAACTGGACCACATTTATGCCTTATAGCTCTATATTAAGATAACATAAACAGTTTCACATGAGTGTAGAAACATAATGGTTTCCTATTCAGCTTCATGAGTTTATTGTTTTTTTTTCTGCTACGATATTTTTCAGTAATGATTATCGATCGCTCTACTGTATAATAAACGTTCTTTTATTTTAATTGTAATTTGAACAAACAGATGCTCTTGCGATATGACAAATTAATTTGTATAATTTGTATTGTAAAAATGATTAATAAATTTAAGTTTTTTTACAACATTGAATTCAAGTTCCTATTATATAAAGAAGTTATTCAATTGAAAAAGAGTTACAAGTTTAATTTTAAAAGTTTTATATATAAAATTTCAAAGTTTTGTTAACTTTAGACTTAAATGTGAGACGTATTCAATATAGAATAATGAATCTATGTATGGGTTTATGGTAAGATAAGATTAATCTAACTGTTTAATAAAAGCTTTGCAAAATTTAGTATTAAACTGTCAGTTTTAAGCAACAGTCATCTCATTCGTTTGAGATTCTCATGATCTTTTTCTTATTAAGTATTCGAGTTCTGTTATAAGTGAAATCATGGATATGAATAAAGAAGAGTTAAGTTGTTTATTGTTTTTTGCTTAAAATTTTTTTTGTAGAATTATTTGAACATGAGTTTACATAGCTTAACATGCGCTTACATAGCTTCTCTCAAGTTATTATTATTTTCAATTCCAATAGTGTAGGTTTTAGGTTTTATGATACAATAAAAGATAACGCTATTGTTAGATAATGTAAGATAATTTTTAATTAATAGTTTTAATTGTGAATTAAAAATAAATAGGTTGCACGTGAAAGAATAGTATCAAATTCTATCAACCATATAACCTTTGTTGACTTACTTTATTTCTACATATCATATATTTTTTATTGCAGTGTAGATTCTAACTTACCGGTGCAGATGGTCTTAGACTTTTATCTTAGTAAAAACTTAAACCTCTAAAGTAATCAAAACTGTGAAATTTTAAAAAAATTTAACTGTCCTCTCAGTAAACTCAAATATTCATGACTATATTTTTGATACCTGTGCTCACCATCAAACTTTTTTTACTTCGGTCTGAAAGACCTAAGTATTACATTCTTGAGCTAAAAGTGAAATTCTTACCCCCACTTTTTTGGCATTTCTCGACGTTTTAGGACCTACTGATTCTAAAAAATGAAAAAAAAATGTATGTCTGTCTGCCGGCTGGCCGTCCGTCACAACCGACGAAATCTAGAAAACGGCTGAAGGGATTTGAAAAATTTTGAATTTTAAAAATAGGTACACTCAATGGTAAGAGCCGAAAGGACGACGTGTTCGATAACTGTACCAGAAGTGTGTCGAAAAAATTTTCAAGTGTGTCAAAGGAAATATGCATATTTTTTGCTTAAAAACGTTCATTTTAAGTGATAATGAGTAGGAACAAAGAAAGTGGAGAAATCTGGATGGTCGGGATTGGTAGGTGAGATCAAAAACTAGATTAATTATTGCATTATAAGTTTGTCAAAAAAATGTTGTCAAGTGTGTCAAAAGAAAGATTTTTATTTATTTTTTACCCAATTTTTTGGAAAAAATAAAATTAATTATTTGTACGACATGAAATTTTATTATTATTATTGAGAATTATGGCATTATAAGTTTGTCAAAAGAATGTTGTCAAGTGTGTCAAAAGAAAGATTTTTATTTATTTTTCTACCCAATTTTTTGGAAAAATAAAATTAATTATTTGTATGACATGAAATTTTATTATTATTATTGAGAATTATAAGTTAGTCAAAAAAATAATGCCAAGTGGGTCAAAAGAATGATTTTCATTTATTTTTTTAAAAAAAAATAAAATTAGTTATTTGTATGAAATGAAATGTATAATGAACATGAAATTATTATTATTGAGAATTTTATTGCATTATAAGTTTGTCAAAAAAATATTGTCAAGTGTGTCAAAAAAATGATTTCATTTATTTTTTTAGATAATTTTTTGGAAAAAAAAATTTAGCTGTTTCTTTACGTAAATATAATTGAACATGAAAATTTTTGAATTAGTTATAGTTTTTGAAATATTTTTGGAATTTTGGAAAAGTTTCAGTTTTTGATTTTGTAAGAATTTTTGGAATATTTTTCGAATTAAAATTAAAATTTTTGATTTTATTATAATTTTTAAAATTTTGAAAAAGTTTCAATTTTTGATTTTGTTATAATTTATGCAATATTTTTAGAATTTTGAAAAAAGTTTTAATCTTTGTTTTTGTAATAATTTTTGAAATATTTTTAGAATTTTGTTTGAAAAAAGTTTGAATTTTTAATTTTATTTAATTTTTAGGATTTTTAAAGAAATATGAATTTGTGATTTTGAAATATTTTCTCGAAACGCTAAATGGAGGGGTTTTAGAGTAGTTTGCTGATTGTATAATCTTTTCACTAAATTATGTTAATTTATGATCTGTTATAATTTTCCGACAACGTATTGATGTTTCGTTTCGCTAGTTTTGTAATATATATCTAAACAGAGATAAAAAGTCAGACAAGTGCGAATAAAATTCGCTCGTCAAGGGTTCCGTGAATGTAAAGAAAACAATATCAAAATAATTTACATAAAGTTGTGTTGTAAAGGGTTTATATTGCCAGACCATAGACACATAAAAACTAAATGGTTCATCGTAAATATCAATAGTTAATGTCAATCTCATCTAAATTGATCGAAATGATATAAAAAATATTACTTTAGGTTAAATGATATCCATAGCTATTTATGGTAGCTAAGGAACGACTCAATTCTGTTAAACAACGACGAAATTTAGGGGTGGAGTGGTGTTAACGCTAAAAATAGGACTTTTTTGACAATAATTCAAAAACTGTGCATCGCAAGATTCTAAAATAATTGTAATGTTTCTTAATTTTGGTGTTCTTTCAAATGACACTCATGCGAGCCAAAAAACCTTTGTTTCACGATTCCTCACTCCTATCCCCTAAACACGTAGAATTAAAACTACTTGAGGCTTCGTTATATTTTTCGTTAAGGGTTTATCAAATTTCCTATCTCTATGAATTTTTTCAAATTTTTCTGTCAGTCAACGAAGAAACGTATAGGGGGGGGGGACTAACTTTTTGTTGCACTTTTTTGAGAATAATTCAAAAACGGTGCATCGCAAAATTCTAAAAAAACTGTATTGTTTTTTAATTTTGGTGCTCTATCAAATGACATCCCACTTATGCGGGTCAAAAAACAATTTTTCACCCTTCCCCACTCCCATCCCCTAAACACATAGAAATAAAATCACTTGAAGCTTCGCTATATTTTTCGTGTTCCATAGAATTATAGGCTCATCGCTTTACTAAAATTTTCAGTTCTTTCTATAGCAACAATTTTTTTGTGTTAGATTACATAAGTTCGACATTTAGGTCGGTGCTTGAAAAACAACGTATAATTTTAACAATATTTAAAATTAACAAAAGATCAATGTTTGACTTAAACAATAGCATATTAAACAAATATTAACCCTAAAATAATTGCAAGTTATCGAACTTACCATTCAATTAAAACTCAACATTTTCTAAAGTTATACAAAGAAATTTAATAAACCAGTAATTATGAATGGATTACAAACGTGGATCTTAACACAAACTAACAAATCACATCAATCTGATTTGAACCTTGAGAATTTACGCCACATTTTGGGCCCACTTATGGCATACAATACAATACAATATACAATAGATAGTAAAGGACCGTGATAATTTTGAAATAAAGTCTTCTTTCTTTTGGATAACTGGTTATATTCACTCTAAAAGAGTTGCAAAATTAAGAATTGCTCTAAGAATCAGTATAAAGGATGACATGACTAAAAATGTACACGCCAGTCCCACTCGATATTGCTATTCGGGTTAAAAAAGCTTTATTTCACCTTACCATTCCTACCCTTTCAAAACGATTAATAAATATTTGATACACGGGGGGACGCTCTGAATTTTGAACATTTTTGATCATAACTCAAAAACTGTGCACCGCAAAATTCTAAAAAAAATTGCAATGATTTTTAAATTAGGTGTTCTTTCAAATGACACTCCATTCGCTTGGGTCAAAAAAAGTTTTTTTTTACCCTCTCTACCCCGGTGCCCTAAACACACAGAAATATAATTATTTGAGACTTCGGTATAATTTTCATACAAAATTTACCAAATTTCCTTGCTCTGTAAATTTTTTCAAATTTTTCTGTCAATCAGTGTCGAAACGTAGGGGGGGAAACGGTTTGAATTTTGCACTTTTTTGTCCATAACTCAAAAACTGTGCACCGCAAAATTCTAAAAAAAACTGCAACGAATTCTAAATTAGGTGCTCTTTCAAATGACACCCCACTCGCTTGGGTCAAAAAAGTTTTTTTTTTACCCTCTTTACCCCGGTCCCCTAAACACTCAGAAATATAATTATTTGAGACTTCGGTATAATTTTCATACAAAATTTACCAAATTGCCTAGCTCTATGAATTTTTTCAAATTTTTCTGTCGATCAGTGTCGAAACGTAGGGGGGGGGAACGGTTTGAATTTTGCACTTTTTTGTCCATAACTCAAAAACTGTGCACCGCAAAATTCTAAAAAAAACTGCAACGAATTCTAAATTAGGTGCTCTTTCAAATGACACCCCACTCGCTTGGGTCAAAAAAGTTTTTTTTTTACCCTCTTTACCCCGGTCCCCTAAACACTCAGAAATATAATTATTTGAGACTTCGGTATAATTTTCATACAAAATTTACCAAATTGCCTAGCTCTATGAATTTTTTCAAATTTTTCTGTCGATCAGTGTCGAAACGTAGGGGGGGGGAACGGTTTGAATTTTGCACTTTTTTGTCCATAACTCAAAAACTGTGCACCGCAAAATTCTAAAAAAAACTGTAACGAATTCTAAATTAGGTGCTCTTTCAAATGACACCCCACTCGCTTGGGTCAAAAAAGTTTTTTTTTTACCCTCTTTACCCCGGTCCCCTAAACACACAGAAATATAATTATTTGAGACTTCGGTATAATTTTCATACAAAATTTAGCAAATTTCCTAACTCTGTGAATTTTTCCAAATTTTTATGTCAATCAGTGTCGAAACGAAGGGGGGGGGAACGGTTTGAATTTTGCACTTTTTTGTCCATAACTCAAAAACTGTGCACCGCAAAATTCTAAAAAAAACTGTAACGAATTTTAAATTAGGTGCTCTTTCAAATGACACCCCACTCGCTTGGGTCAAAAAAGTTTTTTTTTTACCCTCTTTACCCCGGTCCCCTAAACACACAGAAATATAATTATTTGAGACTTCGGTATAATTTTCATACAAAATTTACCAAATTTCTTAACTCTGTGAATTTTTCCAAATTTTTCTGTCAATCAGTGTCGAAACGAAGGGGGGGGGGAACGGTATGTTTTTGACAATAACTCAAAAACTGTGCACCGCAAAATTCTAAAAAAAATTGCAATGATTTCTAAATTAGGTGCTCTTTCAAATGACACCCCACTTGACCACATTTTAAATAGTGTTTTTACCCCTCCTCATTTCCACCCCCTTAATAAATCTAATTATGAGAATATGACACTTTTATATATTTTTTATTAAAACTGTACTAATTTTTCTATCATTCCAAATACATTTGAAAATTTTCGATAAGTTAGGTTCGGAGCTAATCGAGTTAAGAAAACACGAAAAAAACATCATTATTCAGAATTATACAAAAAATGGTGAGGTGTAAAATTCCAAGATAAATTTTTAAGGAATACTGAAATGAAGCCCTTTCATATGATACCCTACTTGAATCTATAAAAAAATCTATTTTCTCAAAGGTCTCACATCGAACCCCTGTAAACCAAACGAAAACCACTTTAGTTTTATTTGTATTCGTAATTTCATGTGGACAGATTAGTTTTATACGCACCTTAAATTTCAAGTCCATAGCATTTATAGTTTACGAGATAATCGATATAATGTGAAAAACTCGTTTTACTCTCACCAATAGTGTTCCGTATAAAAAACGGAACCCTAAAAATACATGTACTTTAACAAAAAGTTATATTTGATATTTGGGCAGCGATGTGCCCAAAACTAAAAACCATGTCCTCATAAAAGTTTTTTGCAGAAAACTATATCAAAATCCTTAACCCAGACCGGTGTCTTGATATCTCAGAGCTGTGAGACTTCACCTCCTCCATATTTTTTACTTTGAAATATAAGCTGAACAAACGAATACTATTTTATATTTATCATCGTATGAATTTGTAACACTAAATCCATTCCTCCACATTAAAAGTAGATGTAGCCATTGATTATTTATAGCAGAGGATCATTGTTAAAAATTGAAATCGATATATTTTTGAAATACATAAAAAATGGCCATCAAAGTTCGATGAGTTAATAAAGTTTGAATATTTTATTTTAATCGTTATAAAACTTGTTAGTTTTGATAATTTAGACGCTGATTAGCTGCAAAAAAAATGTCAACTGAAAATTGTCCAGAAATCTGTTTGTAGCTTTAGGATCTTCGCCAGGCAGATGTTTGCTTGACAACTGTTATGGCTATTCGGCTCTAGTTCTGAACCAGGAAGCTCTCATTTGAAGCTGACTCTGTTTAGGGTTATAGTTTTAAAAAACCCACAACCTTTTTTATAAGTAAATTATATATTTTTTATTCGCCTACATATTAAAGTGTTGCTTTATTACTGTGATTTGCGGCTTTAAAGCAGGGTTGTGTCGTAGACAAAATAGATTACTTTACATGTATAGATTACGCATAGATTACGTGTAAATTACGCGAGATATTTTCGTGTAATCTATAATGTAAACTATATTGTAATCTATTTAATTGATATGTGAAGTCTAAAATTTTTTAGCAATAAATTAAATTTTTTCAAGATCGCAAGATCTTGTTTTTGACAATATTATTGATCATGTCTTTTGCGAAAAAAGTTTCAGTAGGGATAATACAATATTTCCACATATTTCTTCTTAAATCAAAATTAATAGATTACGCCAAATTTGCATAGATGACATTGATTACATTACATAGATTACATGTAATGTAATCTATTTTAGATTACGCGTAAAGGAACAACCCTGCTTTAAAGTATCACTTTTCAACTATTTATTTTGTTGCCATAGCTAAGTCCAAAAAAGTAAAAAGCATTTGTATTTGTTTAAATTCTATGAAAAATTAAAAATTTTTATCAAAGCAACCCTTAAATTCAAAATTTCATTATCCAATTAAAATAGTTGTTATGATTTGTTGTCATAGCTACACAATAATTTGGAAAAAATAATAAATATTTTGTCAAAGGTTGCTTGTTCCACATATTTTTATTTTAAAATTTATGAAAACTTATAATTTTAATTTAGAATAAACAACTTTTCTTAAAATATTTTGCTTGCGGCGAATAAAAAATAGTATATGATGCACGGACGTAAGCTATTTAGGGTCTTTAGCTTTAGGGTCTTAAAATCTTTAGCTTTACGTCCTAGCATCATAATGTACTATAAGTTTAAAATTTATTTGGAAGCCTACCACATCTGATATTACAATTAGCTCTAGCCCACACCCTCGATATCCTCAAAAATTTCTACCTGTAATTTATTTGTAAATAGATTGCTTACTCCAGGATGAAGGCAACACAATTAGTTTTATAGCTATTAGCAGATGCAACCCAATGAGCCAGAGGAAACAAACTATATAACTAACTAGAAACTAAATGTTATATAAAAACGAAAACAGAATAATTTTCGTCCATCGAAATCTTAAAACGAATGTTGATGTGGGCTTTAGGTCTTGTAAGGTTGTTATGTGTGCTAGTATTACATGTTGTAATTCATATTCCACCACAAAGAACACTTTACTTTAAAAAAAAGAGCAGCTTGACTCGACTTTTTTTCCGTGGGAAATTAAAATGAAAAAACAAAAGAAAAATTCAAGAAAAACACAAGCACGTATTAAAACACAAAATGACAACAACAAAAGAACAGAGAGTGTGTTTAAAACCACACGGCAGAAGTGAAAACTTCATTGGCAATCGCAATCAATTGATATCGTATTAGTAGTATTTGGATCGTATTAGTAGAATAAATGAGAAACAAGTCAGAACGATAAACCGCTCACTACACACACTAACCTCACAATGTAAACCAAATAATTGTCAAAATAGCACTCATATGCCAATAGCAGGGACTAAAGTACGCGTGGTTGTCACACCCATAGATCAACAAGTTTAAATTTTACAAATCTTTCTGCGGAAGCTAAGCAAATTCATTGGTATTAATGCGCATTGTTGCCGTTTGCAAATCACTATCGGCTAAGTGCCACCATTTTTAATTATTTTAGTTATCATGATTGCAATCCATGTTTAATCATACATAAGCTATGCTTCTTTGTATAGAATTTATGCAATTTTTGTCTCGTAATTGTGAGCTTTAAATCGATATAATCGATTTTATCAAGTATCAAGTTACAAGTATTAAGTCTTCACCTAATTTTAGAAACATGTATTACATACAATTCCAAACCGACAATATATTTAGTGAAGATGATAAAATTCCAATACATATAATTTTGACATTTGTATAGTAATTGTTTCAGCCTTCAGGTTATACTATCTTACGTTATTTTTAATTTCATAAAAAAATTATGTTCAAAAAAAAAACATTGATCAAAGTAAACTACTGTTTAAAACGATAGTTAAATAAAAAGCAAAAATTAAGCTTACACAACAACTTCATAAATTTTCATGATGATTAATGTATAAATGCATAAAGGACAAACAGACATACTTTCAATTTTATGTATATTCATTATTTATTTAGCATGATGACTCGAATACAAATTGCAAAAGACAGTATCAATATAACTTTAAAAAACTGCGTTGTAGATCAATTTTTTAAAATTCGTATAAAGAAATTTTTATTATTTTTATGAATTTATAAATAAAAAAAAAATAATTTTAATGGTTTAATTTTAATGGTTTAACAACAATATTGAGTACATTTTAATGATATTTAATAAAAATTAAAAAAAAAACAATAAAAAAATGTGTACCACCACCAGAAGTTGAACTCACTACCTACAGCACATCAGTTGAGCACGATATCCACAACGCAATTTTAAACGTTAAGAAATGATAGATTGATATATTGATAAATGATGGAAATGCTGACGGATCAGCATAACTTACTACCTACAGAAAAATCTGTGTGTGGTGCGCTAAAAGAAGTTTTCACTTCAAAAATTATATTAAAATATAAGCAATATTATTTTAAAAATCTTCATCATCCGATTCATTTTCAAGAACTGGATACTGTTGTTCTGATGCAAGCTGTTGTTCTGTTTCAGCTTTCATTTTCTGTGTCATTTGCACGATTTTCCTGATCATCGGTGGTTATGAAACATTCTTCATCACGAGGTGTTTCACTCGGTTGAATTTTTGTACAGATGTCCCCCTTACTGCAAAAACAACTTAATGGGCAATACATGCTATTTTTTTGACACCCACAAGCTTGTCCGCATCCAGTTTTACATGAACACATAATGACATTTAAAATGTCTTCAGGAGCTGGAGAAGATAACATTCGAGTCGATAACGAGAAGATAACATAAGTCACCATCAATAATTTTCCACCCCCAATCAGTAGGATTCAATTCTTGTAATAAGCCTTGATAAAAACCAATCCACCTTTGAACTTGGAAATACACTCTTTTAAGATGTTCTTTAAAACCATCAACAGACAACCATCAACGCACTTGACAACATTTTTTTGACAAACTTATAATGCCATAATTCTCAATAATAATCCAAAATTTCATTTCAAACAAACAATTTTATTTTTTTCCAAAAAGTTGTGTAAAAAATAAATAAAAATCTTTCTTTTGACACACTTGACAACATTTTTTTGACAAACTTATAGTGCCATAATTCTCAATAATAATAATAAAACCGAAGTAATTTCATTTCAAACAAACAATTTTATTTTTTTCCAAAAAATTGGGTAAAATTAAATAAAAATCTTTCTTTTGACACACTTGACAACAATTTTTTGACAAACTTATAATACCATAATTCTCAATAATAATACAAAATTTCATTTCAAACAAACAATTTTATTTTTTTCCAAAAAGTTGGGTAAAAAATAAATAAAAATCTTTCTTTTGACACACTTGACAACATTTTTTTGACAAACTTATAGTGCCATAATTCTCAATAATAATAATAAAACCGAAGTAATTTCATTTGAAACAAACAATTTTATTTTTTTCCAAAAAATTGGTAAAATTAAATAAAAATCTTTCTTTTGACACACTTGACAACAATTTTTTGACAAACTTATAATGCCATAATTCTCAATAATAATACAAAATTTCATTTCAAACAAACAATTTTATTTTTTTCCAAAAAGTTGGGTAAAAAATAAATAAAAATCTTTCTTTTGACACACTTGACAAGATTTTTTTGACAAACTTATAATGCCATAATTCTCAATAATAATACAAAATTTCATTTCAAACAAACAATTTTATTTTTTTCCAAAAAGTTGGGTAAAAAATAAATAAAAATCTTTCTTTTGACACACTTGACAACATTTTTTTGACAAACTTATAGTGCCATAATTCTCAATAATAATAATAAAACCGAAGTAATTTCATTTGAAACAAACAATTTTATTTTTTTCCAAAAAATTGGTAAAATTAAATAAAAATCTTTCTTTTGACACACTTGACAACAATTTTTTGACAAACTTATAATACCATAATTCTCAATAATAATACAAAATTTCATTTCAAACAAACAATTTTATTTTTTTCCAAAAAGTTGGGTAAAAAATAAATAAAAATCTTTCTTTTGACACACTTGACAACATTTTTTTGACAAACTTATAGTGCCATAATTCTCAATAATAATAATAAAACCGAAGTAATTTCATTTGAAACAAACAATTTTATTTTTTTCCAAAAAATTGGTAAAATTAAATAAAAATCCTTCTTTTGACACACTTGACAACATTTTTTTGACAAACTTATAATGCAATAATCTAGTTTTTGATCTCACATACCAATCCCTACCATCAAGATTTCTCCAAATTTAATGTTCCTACTCGTAATCACTTAAAATGAACGTTTTTTAAGTCAAAAATATGTAAATTTGCTATTTTTGACACACATGATAACTTTTTTGACACACTTCCGGTACAGTTCTCGAACACAGCGTCCTTTCAGACCTGTCCCTTGTGTAAACCTATTTTTAGAAAAAAATTTTGAAATCCCTCCAGCGGTTTTCCCTGCAGCGTACATAATGACGGCCGGCCGGCCAGCCGGCCGGCAGACAGACATACATTTTTTTTTTGCTTTTTTAGAATCAGGCAGGAGGTCCTTAAACGTCGAGAAATGTCAAAAAAAGTGGGGGTAAGAATTTCACTTTGAGGACGGAATGTAATACTTAGGTCTTTCAGACCGAAGTAATATTAATTTACAGCTTAAAACCAAATAATATTACTTGCAGGAGTTTTTCATAATTTTCCGACTAATTAAATTTTTTTATTATTTTAAATATCAAATTTGACATTAAAGTCACCAAAAAAATTAAAACAAGTATTATTTAATTGTACTTAAATTTTTTAAATTTTTTTATCAGAAATTTTTTTTTTGCTATTTTCCGAGAAAATAGAAAATTTTTCTTAAATATAAATATCGAATTTGAGGTCAGTGACCAAAAAAACACGACAAAATTATCTGCCCCTACTGAAGCGCAGTAAACTCGCATTAAAAATATATGCATTCATCTATACAACATTTAAATTTTAAATAAAAAATTTAAATTTTTTAATCGGGAATTTTTTTTTGCCATTTTCCGGGAAAATAGAAAATTTTCTTCATTATAAATATTAAATTTGAGATCAGAGACCAAAAAAAACACTAAAACGATATATTGCATGGTTTTGCAATCATAGTTTTCCAAATTTTCCAAATAATTTTCACAGTTTTCCAATACTTTTTAAAGATTTTTACTTTTTGAGCGAAAATTCGTTGCCAGCGTACTTAAAAACATTGAAAATGATATGCAACTCGTAATAATACTCTAAAATTGGAAATTCGGTAAAATTTTCTCGATTTTCCGCTTTTCACGTTATTATTTTGGTAAACTGTCGTCGGATTCGTAGTCAGCGACCAAAAAAACGTATAGGAACCTATTTTCAGGCTAAAAAACGTATTATTTAAAAAATTATAAATCGACAAAAATATTTTATTTTGATAAAAGGCATATTAAGGGGTAGTAAAATAAGGGAGGTCGACCACCAACTTTTTATGACCGACGAATGATCCTGAGGGTATAAATAACATGTTATAAAAGAAAATTTTCGATTTAAAAATGTAGTTTTCATTATAATTAATTGTATGTTGATTCCCCCTTTACAGACCGTACTAAAATAGCTAGTATCCACGATGAAAAAAATAAAAATATGTATTAATTTGTTTTATTATTCTAACGATTACTGAAGTTTCAAGAAAATTGAAAATGGTCAGATTCGCATAATCGGCGTTTTGATTCGCTTTTCGATTTTGATCCGATTCGATATTGTCAGTAAATAATTATGAAATACATTAACGGTAACTTGCCATAATTGATAAATTATCATTAACAAAATTATTTCAACTGATTTGATTCTTTTGATTTTAATAATACAATAAATTTTTTATTCGCCCACATATTAAAGTTTTGGTCAAAGGTAGAGATAGGACATCGTAATCGATTCTGCAATCTAATCGATAAATCGTTCCAAAAAGAATCGATTCATTTTCATTCTCATGAATCGAAAATATTGAATGACTCGATCTTGTATGGACCGATTCTTGACCGATTATTTTTATTTTTATATTGCTATATTGTTTTCTATATTTAAAAATTTGATTATGTTTTTCTACTAAACACGAAATAATGCGCTAGGGCCGTGATAATGTACTAAAAAGGGAGCGAACAATTTTGTCAATGTCAAATAGTTAACAAACAACGTCAGTTCCATCATGATTATTTTTCAATGCGGGAAATATTATTACTGATGAAAGATTTGCTTGGCGGATATTAAGATGCAATGATTTTTTCATATATTTTAGTTCAAATTCAAGATTTTCCTAAGATTTTTATCTATACGATAGCAATGAATCTAATAACCATTATGTAGTTTAGAATTATAAGGTCCGTCCGATCCCCGAACTGGAATTGAGATAAAACATTTGTTACGGATCTTTCGCTTTTAGCGTAAACAACCAAAATAAAATAGTTACTTTTAATAACATCTAAATTCAAAACATTTTGACACTTAAAATCAGCAAAAAAGTTAATCTTTTTCCATGATAAATGAGTCTGTTTAATACTTTTTGTAGTACAGACAAATGAAGTATTTTATCACATTATCTTGACTGAACACTAGGAAAGTGATAAAATAAATCATGGATTTTTTGTACTAAACGTAGTATTATACGCACTGATTTATCATGAACAAAATCAACTTTTCAACCTGGTTTTAAATGTCAAAATGTTTTGAATTTAGGTGTCAATAAAATTATGTAGAGGTTAATGTATTTAGTCTAATGTCGATTTATTTTTGTCTAGAGCCAAAACCCCCGATATACAAGCCTGATTCATTTTTTAGCACAGAAAAAATCGTGAGCTTGTACCGCCATTTTGAAATTAAAACTTGATAAAAAAAAATTCAAAAAATCGCCTTAATGCCAATAACGCCATCTAGAAAAATAAAACTCCATATAAAAAAAATTCAAAAAACTTAATCAAAAACACTATTCCAATTTTTTGCATATGGCAAAATGGCAATTGGCATATGGCAATTTCTTGCATATGGCCTTGTTGTATTAATATGGCGAAAATGAATTGGGCTTGAAGAATATCGGAGGTATTCTAATTAGCAACCGAGAAGAACCGTTTTGCCCTACTTTTATATACTCCAAGTGTCTTATTTTTAAAACCGAAAATAACGCCCATCTTAAACTTTCACAGTTAATTAAATAAAAACAAGCTTCAATTTTAAGTAAAAAAACAAATAAAAAAAGTGGGTATAGATGCTAGCGCCGTCTTTAAATTTTGTTTTCTTATGTAACACCGTTAAATAGGATCAAAAAAACTAACAATGTACAATTTCAAAAATTTCTTTTTAACACCTATTCAACGACATATCATTTATGAAAATCAATTAAGCAGTTTTTCTACAGTCGTTCGTCAAAATAAACTCTACATGATAAACTTACAAAAATTCAAGAGCACTGAGTGAAGGCCGCTTGTGGGAATAAAAATTCTACAAAAAATCTTATTATTCATTTATCAAAGGATATCTATAAACAAAAAATAAACCAAATTAAAAAGGGTCGAGTCAAAATATCGCCAAATTTTGCTGAATTTGACTGAAATTGCTTATATTTTCTTTATTGTAAAAGTTTATTTAATAATGAAATATTTGATATTTAACATTAAAATACAATCTCTTACTTTATAACACAATTTTTATACTTTTCCTTCAGGAAAAAAAACTGATTCCCGACCGTCCCGACCGTTCCCGAATTTTATCTTTAAACAAAAAATAACGTGTGTCCTAAACTTTTACAATTAGTTAGATATAAAATAAGCTTCAATAAAGTTAAAAAAAAAAAAAGAGGCTGCGCCATCTTTAAAGTTTTTTTCTTATATTACATCGTTAAAAATTATTTCAAAAAATTAACAGTGTACATTTTTAAAAAAATTATGAAAATTATTTATGAAAATCGATTGAATAGTTCTTCTACAATCGCTCGTCAAAATGCACTCACATCACAAAATCACAAAAATTGAGGGTGCCCCTGGTGGAAAGACTCCTGGTGAAGACTCCTGGTAGAAAAAAAAATTCTAAGAGAACTTGTATTTTTTATTTATGAAAGACTATCTATAAACAAAAAATAATCAAAATTAAAAGGGGTCAAGTCAAAATTTCCAAAAATTTGCTGAACTTGTCTGAAATTGCTCATATACGGCTTGAAGTTTAACTCCATTTTTTCTTTTTGTTGTTTGGCCCAGTTTGACGTAATATTCAACGAAGTGGAGTTAGCAGAAAAAAGTTTGACGTTTGAAATGTCGTGGTATTTTTTATCATATTGCACGACCGAACACTACTAATATGTATAGTATGTACCAATTTGATACTAGTGTAAACCCAATATTAGTTTTATTTATTGCATGTTAACAACACTTCTATTAATGGTCGTTAATTTAGTATTCTTCTTCTGCCTCCCCACAAAACTTCCAGTAACAATTCCAATTTTTTTTTTACCTTTTCTCCTTTAACTTAAAGACGCGTAATCAAATCGATTGTAAGCTCATTTAATATGTATTCTTGTTTTGTTTTTATTAAAGTTTTATTGATTTTAATTTGTTGTGTCACGAAAAAAAAACCATACGCTAAAGAGAATAAATATACATAACTTAAAATTAATGGTCTTGAATTTAATTTCAAATTTATTTGATTGATAGGTATATATTATTTTAAAAAATAAATAAAAGCAAACATAATTTGTGTATACGAACAGCAGTGAGAGACTGATCATTGAATAATACTTCCGAAGAGTCGCGTGCCTAAAGGGGTGTCCGACCAGCTTCAACCCATGAGTTCGGATCTAGCTCCTCAGCTGATTACAAATACTGAATTGCACACGATAAACTTTTAAAACTGGACGGAATCAAAGGTGCAAAGGACAGGGACTCTGATGACCCAAAAAACCAGAGGAACCTAGGCCATCAGCACCACCACATCAAATATTATTAATAAATTTCATGAGAAATAAAAAAGCAGAAACAACAACAAGAAACCAGAAAGAAAAAATCTCTCACCCCTTTGTACAAAATCCCAGTCACCATCAAATTTAAAAAAACAAATCAGAAATTCAGCATGTTGACAATAAACAAGGTCGATAAATTTTCTTTATAACTACAAAAAAATTGTTGTACTGGAAACATTTTTGTTTAGAATTTTGCGGTGCCCAGTTTTTGAGTTATTGTCAAAAAAGTGCTGCCCTCTACGACTATTCAGACTAAACCGCCCCTTTACATTTTGACGCTCATTGACAGAAAAATTTGAAAAAAATCACAGAGACAGAAAGCTTGGTAAATTTTTAACGAAAATTATAGCGAAGTCTCAAATAATTTTATTTCTGTGTATTTAGGGGATGGGAGTGATGAGGGCTGCGAAAAAGCTATTTTAACACAAATGAGTAGGGTGTCATTTGAAAGAGCATCTAATTAAGGAAACATTGCAACTTCTTTATAGACTTTTCCGGTGTACAGTTTTTGGGTTATTGCCAAAGAAGTTCTATTTTCAGTATGTACGCTCTCCACTCTCCTAATCTTTGTCGTTGATTGACAGAAGAATATTTTCCAATTTAATCCATTTACAATCTGTTGTTATTGAATCCTTCTTTAGTTACCATAAGCAGCTTTGGATAAGATTTAACGTCAAGTAACATTTTTTGTGTCATATCGATCAATTTAAAAAAGATTGACATTTACTATTGACATTTACGATGAAACATTTAATTTTTATGTGTCTTTAGTCTGGCAACACTCTAAGAAAAATTCACTACTATAATAGTAGGAAATGGGTTGCCTACTATAATAATAGTAAAAACTTTGATGTGTAAACTACAAACTTCACATTAAATAATGTGTATAATACGTTCAAGCATTTTGTGTAAAGCTGCGTATTTTTATTTGTGAAAAAACATATTTTTTGTGAGAATTCGCAGAATTTTTGTAAAAATACTAATTTTTAATATGTAATATATTTAATTTTTTGTGTGTTTTTACACAAAATGTGTATTATTACAAATTGTAATATGTGGATAAAAGCATTATATGGCATTATACATATGTGAAATATATAAGCATTTTGTATGGAAATTGTGAGGTTCTACAAAATATTTTTGTTTAAATTATAATTTCATATTTTATTTATTAACCATAATAATTATGTACATTTGTTTATTAAAATTAAATTAATAGTTTATTAAATTTATGATGTTATGAATTTGTAATTTCACTGTAAACTGCCAAATCGTTTTTCAAAAATTTTCTGTAAAATAAAAATTGAGAGATAAGTTTTTGAAATATATTTATACATTATATGTATTTTTAAAAATAAATATGTTTTTATGTATGTGAAGATCCGTTTTTCATTCCGTGAATCGCAAATGAATCGCCAAACTAAGAAACTAAATAAAATTATTTCAATTTTTAACCTAATTATTTTGAATTAGGCATAACTTAACCTTTTATCTAACTAATCAACTTATTTAATCACTTTTAGTTTAATTTCAATATTTAATGTTTTTGATTTCGTTAACACAACCGTCGTAACATGTCTTCCAACAGATATCGTTCGATACCAAATGAATAAAAAAAAAATGATGCAATAGGTTGTAAGTACTTTTCCAAATTTTATGCGTAAATTCACACACATTAGGTGCTTTAAAATTAAAATTACACAAAAGAAATGTAAAATCACTCAGAAATAGTTGAATTAGCGAATTCCGTGTAAAAACGCCCTTTGTGTGTAAAATAACTGAAAATTTTACCCACAACATTTGTCATTCGTTTTTTTACATTTGAAATGGGTAAATTTATTAAAAATTTGATAAATTATCTACTATTATAGCAGCGATATCACAATTTAAAAATTTAAGTTTTTAGAGTGAATATAAAGACTTTACAACTCAACTTTATGACAATTATTTTTGATATTGTGTTCTTTTACATTGACGGAACCCTTGGCGAGCGAAATTTATTCGCACTTGTTCGACTTTTTTCTTTAATAAAAGTAAAACTCTGAAATTAATTTCTTTAGGTATATATTCTAATAATAGACAAATTGTAAAGTGTAAATTTGTAACAAAATCACTTATACACATACAATATTGTAACGAATTTAATTTTTATAACAAAATAATATCCAACCAATCACAGATTTAATTATATCAATTTCTTTGATTGCAATTCAGTTAAATAACTGGTTGAACAGAATTATTCTTTAACTTACACAATAGAAGTGCGTGGTAATTTTTAATGAGATATTAACTATTTAATGGATTGATTTAATGAATGACAGACGAATGATCAGTACACATCGATGAATGACAGCTTTCGAGAATTCAAAACAATCGATTTCATTTTATTTTTCTGTCAATTAAATTACCGCTCTTTTCATTTTATTTTAAATGCAGTATATACAACCGATCACCACAACTAATATTAATTAGCGCAACTCATCTTATGTCAAATCCTTTTTTTCTTTATTTGTTTTCCTCTCTTTGTCTCAGAGAGAGAAACAGTTATGACTTCCAATAGACGTGGGTAAATTTTTCATTTGATTCAAGATTGTACAATTGTTGCGAGTGTTTTTAAATGTCTAAAAAAAACACGCTACCACAAAAAAATAATAGTTTACCTCCCTGCGAAATTATAAAAAAAAACAAACAAAAAATGACGTTTTGGATTTTATTATAACCAAACATATAATTTTTGATATTTCACGAATTAAAAACTAATTTATCCATAATGAAAAAAGTTTGACAGCATGTTTTCATAATGCACTTTGAATATTAACATAAATTAAATAGTTTTTTGTGTCGTTAGAAAATATTGCTTGTCCATTATAAAATATTCACTAGTTAAGAGTCATTTTTTTAAAGTTGGACACTTTTGATATTTGATGTCTTCGATTTTCCTCAAATTTTCAGGATATATTAGTAGTACTATGATAAGAAAAAGTGCAGTTTATCACCTCTTAAATGTGGCGCGTTTGACCTTGAATAGAGGTCAACGTTTAAGATCACGGGTAAATCATATAAATTACTTCATAAAACCATGAATCACCGATGACATTTTTTTTAACATGGATTCTACTTGATACTAGATAGATGTTAGCGTAAATAACTTGGTGGCTCTCACATGGCTTTGAGGGCCAAGATCATTAGAAAATGATGTTTTCAACAACATATGAAAGTACTTAGACAAATTTAAAACAGCTTGGGCTACTCTTGGCTGTCAGCCAACTCTTGGCTGGCTGGCTTGGCTTGGCTCTTGTCTTTCAGCTACTTAGTCTCAAAGTTGATAATTTTTCAAAAAAGGTCAAAGTTCAAGGTCAATAACTCTAGAAGCCATCAGTCAAAAAATTTGAAACATAGCTGTAATTATACTTCATACTGTTTAGTTTTAGATCCATGCTTAAACCTCGTAGGCGAAGTGATTGTTTTTTTAACACATGCTTTTTTTCTAACGTCCAATATGCGTTTTGTAAAATGTATCCTTATGCACATTTTACATATTTTTCAGGCTATTTTTGATTTATAATGATTAAAAATTAAATTTTTATTAGGGCCATAATCAATTGAGTAAACAATTACAAAACCACAATACTCCCCCTTAAGAACACCTGAGTTTTTTTATTTATTAGTGAAAAAAAGGAACAAGTATAAGATTGTACAGACAATGAAGAAAAGTTTAATTTATTTACGAGTTTAGGTCTGGTCTGGTCGAACAATACAAGAATCTGATCAGATATGTGCATTTCACCGATATAAATATGAAAAGTGCTGGCGCCCACCGAAACAATGCCAACTGCCCTGAACACAAATTAAAAAAATTTCATAAAACAATGAAACCAATAGCTCTAAGACCTGTCTCCTAGGAAATTTAAGAAGGAAGAAATTAATAGATCTTGGTGAAATTTCTCATAGGTGGTGTACTTTGTGCAACCCACAGACAACTGATTGCAAAACAAATTTCAGAAAAGAAGTTAACCGCACAAAGGTGACCGAAGTTACATCAAATGAATGAAATGATACAAGTTCCCCCTTTCCATCAGCTTTTGCTGACTGACGAATAAAAGCTAGCAGCAAAAAAATGTTTGATGGAGACTGTGGCACCAGGAGTAAGTCTCTCAAGTATTTAAAAAATTTATTTATTTTAAAATTTAAGTATTTTAAAAATTTAAAAATTTAAAACTTTTTTTCATACTGACTCCAAAATATATATGTTTTTATGATAATGATTAATTTAATATAGACATTAGAGAATTTTGGTGGTTGATAATATAACACTTTAGAATGGTTAAACATTTCCACTACTTTTAAATTTCTTATTAAATTTTCCTCAGGAAGAATATCAAAATGAAGTTAACTTAATATGAAGTTAACATAAAAAGATAAGTAATAAGCTGAGAAAATATAGAGTTTGGCGGTTCATCTACTCTGATTAGGGCATCCAATTAATCGACTTTTTCATTAACCGATTAATCGACAAACTTTTTTTCAAATTAACCGGTTAACCGATTAATCGGTTAATTAAAAAAATAATACAAAATATGAAATGTATATTTGGTCATTAGGACTTAATACTCTAATTTTTTATTCATCAAATAAACTAAACAATTCCATTTATAATTAAAATTTCAGCTAAATAGGTTTGAAATTATTTGATAATTCAATATTTTATATATAACAAAGCATCAACTTTATTTATTTTGTAAGAAATAATATTTTAAGAAAACCAAACCATTAAGTGTATTGAAACTTAAACTAGATCTTATTTTGGTCACGAAATTTGCGGCAACCGAAAACACTCTTTCACTCGCGACAGATGTTGGCCGGATTGTAAGAAGTGCCTTATATAATTTTTCTAGAACAGGAGATTTCTGTTTGGTTGCATCAAAAAGCTTGAAATCGCTCTTCAGGTTCGAATATGGCAATTGACAAGGTGTTGTGACTGATGAAATGGCAGCTTCTAGTTGCTGATTAAGTGAAGCTTCTTCTTCCTCATCGGAACGAACGTCATATATAACAGTTAAATCTTCCGATGAAGAACTATCCATATTCTCAGCTCCTTTGGAAATTTTCAATCGAGTAATTAAATTTTGAGCATACGTGATAATTTGCTGTTTTGTTGCAAATTCGAAGTCCTCATCCGATTTCGGGAGCTTTCCCATTTGCAAGTAAATAACGAGAGTCATTAATAACTTATTACGCCTTTGGTACATCCTATTTTTCAATTTGTCCAACAGCTCCAAAGCCAAACTAGTGTTTATACCGCGTAATGTTAAA
This sequence comes from Diogma glabrata, assembly GCA_963693315.1. NCBI lineage: Eukaryota > Metazoa > Arthropoda > Insecta > Diptera > Cylindrotomidae > Diogma > Diogma glabrata. Next base: position 249,695,327 of record OY856186.1, read on the forward strand.
AAAATGAATTTGAATGCACCTTCACAAGTAAGAATAGTAGCATCATCGCTGCTTAATCTCAACACTATTAATTCCAGAGGTTTTAGGATACTTATAAATTCTTCTGCAATTTGCCAATTTTCTTCAGTTAGCGCTGGTATATCCATTTCGGCCAGAGATGTTTTTATGCAATTTTTAAGCAAGATAAATCGTTCCAACATCGGGACAAGTGAGTTCCAGCGAGTAGGACAATCCAAAAGAAGTTGTAATTTTTTATTTTCTTGAAGTATGACATAATTTTGCAGTATATCATTTTTTACCGAGGAATATTTGAATTTTTTAATTATTTTTCGAATTTCGAATAAAACCGATCCAATACTGCTATGATGAAACGACAGCTGTAAACCAGAGTCTACTTCAAAATTAAAATTGGCATTTTCCTGATCAAAAAAAGTATTTCTATTATTCGCCAGATACTCTTCTTCATGTATATCTTCGTCAACATCGTTTATAAAATTATCATCTACGTCTGACTCAAGCTCGCAATTGTTTGACTGTGGTTGTTTATTTAATTTTTTATAGAATAAATCTTTTATTGCCAAGTGTATTCCATGATTTTGGCACAATTGACTTTCAGAGCGAATGTCATTCCCGTATTTTACCATTATGGCAGCCCCATCGTGAGTTGATCCAACTATATCTCTATCAAAACTTAAATCAAATTCTCCAATCTTGCTCGCTACTAAATTCTTTAATATTTCAGCATTGATGGAACCCTTAATTTCCACAAACCCCAATTCGTAGTTGTTAGTGTTACTGTGCAACGACACATTTAAAAATTTTATTAATTTTATGTTACACCATTCATCTATAGTTATACTAAACTTTTGTCCAGATTTTAATTGTTTGTGTATACTCTGCTTAAGTTCCACCTTCTTAGATTCGTAGTATGACATGATGTGTTTTTGAATAGAGCTTTCACTTTTTGGCATGTCATACCCTTTCGATTTAACGTAGCCTTTAATCGCCTCAGAACTACAAATTTGACGCACGGAGAAACCATCTAACGCAGCACATTTCGCTAGGATATAATCTAATGAATCTCGTTTGAAATAATTCAATAGATTTGATTTACCTGGGTTTTCTCTCTTGCTCGATTCAGGTTTCTCAACAACGGCGTCCGTTTCTGACTCCCTATTCCTTTTTAGTTTCCTAATACAAATATCATGCAGTTTCAAATGATATATCATGGAACTTGTGGAGGATCCTTTGCATGCAATCAAGCTGCCACATTTATTGCATTTTGCTTTATCCTTTAAAATTTTAGTAAAGTGTTCCCAAACATCGGATAATTTTGTCGACATATTTAATGCTACTAAAATCCAAGAAAATTGATGTACATTACAAACAAACTTTATAATGATAAATTAAATGTAATACCTTGTAACCAATTTTTAAAACTAAATAATCACAGCACAGCGTATGTAATATTTTTCTTATTAACTTTTTAAATTAAATTTTCTTTTAGCTTATTAAATTAAATTAATCTTTGTCCACTGGCCAACACTTTATTTATTATTATTTTCAGAAAAAAATAATGAACACCGAATCCGTTTTTTTTTAAGTTTTACTGTTATTGTTATTTGTTTTGTTTTAGATGGATTCCAATCATAAGTAGATTATTTTTAGAATTAAAGTGCAGTGGATGAAAACTAGTTTATGTATTCCAATGCTCTTTTTATAAGTTTTGTAGAAAATTTGAATGAAATTAGTTTGTGTATTCCAATATTGTTTTTTTACAAATTTTCTAATAAATTTTTTAACCGATTAATTGTAAGTCGATTAATCGTAAAATCGATTATGAAATTTAACCGGTTAATCGGTTAACCTTAACCGGTTTTGGATGCCCTAACTCTGATCAATCAAATCCTAACGGCTTCAATGTTTCGATTTTCTTTAATTTTATGCACCAATGTTTTATTTAAATCAGTATTTAATAAACACTAAATTGATGAATTATTTCAAGGTACCACTATATATTTTATTTGTATACAAAGTATATTTTTTAGAAATAAAAATTAACTTCTAAAAGTAATAATCTACTATAGGAGTGCTGTTTATTTGTGGGAACTAATCATAAAACCACAATCCCACAATAGAATCGGGGCATGGGGAGGCCACAAGCGGGCACATTTCAATCGCTTATTAAAGAAAAAATGAAATGAAAGCAAAGCAAAATAAACCATCAAATAAAATAAATTTAAAAACCTTAATATATTATTTTTTCTTCAAAGGGGGAGTATTGTGGGATAGTTATTTTGAAATATTTACTCAATCGATTGAACTTAATGAACTTATGAACTTAATAAAAAATTAATTTATAATCATTATAAAATCAAAAATAGCCTGAAAAATATGTAAAATATATGCATAAGGATACATTTTGTAAAACGCATATTGGAGGTTTGAAAAAAAGCAATTATTAAAAAAACAATCACTTCCTCCACAAGGTTTAAGCCTGGATCTTAAACTACACAGTATGAAGTATAATTACAGCTATGTTTCAAACTTTATTACTCATAGCTTCTAGAGTTATTGACCTTGAACTTTGGGCTTTTTTGAAAAATTATCAACTTTGAGACCGTGTAGCTCCTAAAGCCAAGAGTAGCCCAAGCTGTTTTAAATTTTTCTAAGTACCCTCATATGTTGTGTAATTAATTCAATAGTTTTTGCTGTGGGTCACAGCAAAACACATTGGTTTAGTAGATATTTAGTCCGATAACAAGATATTTAGTCCGATAACATTTTCGAATGACCTTGGCCCTCAAAGCCATGAGTGAGCCACCAAATTATTTATGCTAACATCTAACTAGTACCAAGTAGAATCCATATAAAAAAAATGTCATCGGTGACCCATGGTTTTATGAAGTAAAATGATCATATAATTTATACGATTTACCAGTGATCTTAAACTTTGACCACTATTCAAAGTCAAACGCGCCACATTTAAGAGGTGGTAGACTGCACTTTCGCTTATCACAGTACTACTAATACATCCTGAAAATTTTAGGAAAATCGAAAGTATCAACTATGTGTCCAACTTTAAAAAAATGGCTCTTAAATAATCACTGGAAATAACACAATAAATTTAAATCACTCTCGTAACTATTTGCATTCATCTTATAAAAATTAGCTCAACTATCAAGAAAACTATTAATATGTTCTGTCATTTTACATTTAGAATTGTTTTTAATAATTTTAATTAATAAAAATGTTTGTGGTAGTAATTAAAAACAATCAAAACGGAGAAAAAGAGAAATTGAATATGACAGATGAGTGATTACGATTTTGTATGTCTCTCTTCATACAATTTTAAAAGTATGTTCTCTCTATATTTATATATGCTCTAAGAGCATATAACTAGGGCATGGTCGATTAATCGATTGGGACTAAATATCGATTAACGATTAATATGAAAATTTTAACACCGATTAATCGATTAATCGAGTAAATAAAATTTTCACTAATTCTAATATTTTTATTAATTTTTTTTAAACAAATACATATATATATATATATATATATATATAGATAATACGTATATCATATTTAAAAGTTCAACTTTTACAATGACATAAGAATAAACTAAAATTTAATAGCTATCTATGTATTAAGAGCGTAAAGTAGAGGTTTTTTGCCTAAGAGTGAAATTGTTGCTCTAGGCGTTAGCCGAGGATCTGTATCTCCCTCTCTGTCATTGAAATTTTCAGACCTTACAAAATTATGTGTTTAAAAATATACTGTACTAATTGAAAATGATAAGAAACAAGCTGTTTCCTTCAGAATGGAAAGTAATGGAGTTCAATATAATTCAAACCACAGTTACTTCGGTCTGAAAGACCTAAGTATTACATTCATGAGCTCAAAGTGAAATTCTTACCCCCACTTTTTTTGACATTTCTCGATGTTTTAGGACCTCCTGATTCTAAAAAAGCAAAAAAAAAAAAAATGTATGTCTGTCTGCCGGCCGGCCGTCCGCCGTCATTACCTACGCTGCAGGGAAAACCGCTGGAGGGATTTCAAAAATTTTTGTTTCTAAAAATAGGTATTCACAAGGGACAGGTCCGAAAGGACGCTGTGTTCGATAACTGTACCGGAAGTGTGTCAAAAAAATCATTATGTGTGTCAAAAATAGCAAATTTTCATATTTTTGGCTTAAAAAACGTTCATTTTAAGTGATTACGAGTAGGAACATTAAATTTGGAGAAATCTTGATGGTCGGGATTGGTATGTGAGATCAAAAACTAGATTATTGCATTATAAGTTTGTCAAAAAAATGTTGTCAAGTGTGTCAAAAGAAAGATTTTTATTTATTTTTTTACCCAATTTTTTGGAAAAAACAAAATGGTTTGTTTGAAATGAAATTTTATTATTATTATTGAGAATTATGGCATTATAAGTTTGTCAAAAAAAAGGTGTCAAGTGTCTCAAAAGATTTTTATTTAGTTTTTTACCCAATTTTTTGGAAAAAAATAAAATTGTTTCTTTGAAATGAAATTTTATTATTATTATTGAGAATTATGGAATTATAAGTTTGTCAAAATATGTTGTCAAGTGTGTCAAAAAAAAGGTTTTTATTTATTTTTTAGCCAATTTTTTTTAGAAAAAAATAAAATTTATAGTTTGTATGACATGATATTTAATTATTATTACAGAGAATTATGGCATTATAAGTTTGTCAAAAAATAATGTCAAGTGTGTCAAAAAATGATTTTATTTATTTTTTTAGCCAAGTTTTTGGAAAAAAAAATGTAGCTGTTTTTATGACGTAAATGTAATTTAAAATGAAATTGGACATGGAAATTTTTGAATTTGTTATAGTTTTTGAAATATTTTTGGAATTTTGAAAAAGTTTGTATTTTTGATTTTGTATTTTGCAATATATTTAGAATTTCGGAAAAAGTTTTAATTTTTGATTTTGTAAGAATTTTTGGAATATTTTTAGAATGTTGAAAAATTTTTAATTTTTGATATTATTATAATTTTTGGAATTTTGAAAAAATTTTCAATTTTTGATTTTGTAATAATTTTTGCAATATTTTTAGAATTTTGGAAAAAGTTTGAATTTTTTAGAATTTTTGAAATATTATTGGAATTTATAAAAAATTTAAATATTTGATTTTATTCTAATGTTTGGGATATTTTTGGAATTTTGAAAAAGTTTGATTTTATTTAATTTAACAATATTTTTGGAATTTTGATTATAATTTTCCGGCAACGTATTGATGTTTCGTGTTAGTTTTGTAATAAATTTCTAAACAGAGATAAAAAATACTTATACTTTAACAAAGATTTATGTTTGATATACATCGCTGCCCAAAACTAAAAACCATGTCCTCATAAAAGTTTTTTGCCGAAAACTATATCAAAATCCTTAACCCAGACCGAAGTCTTGATATCTCAGAGCTGTGAGATTTCAGCCCCTCCATATTTTACTGTTTGGATTAATAACAAAAATATTACTTAAGGCAAAGTAAAGATTTTTGCATTGGGATCAAATTTTGTTATTAATGTACTTTGTGTTAAACCCATAGCAACTAGAAAAGTAATTCGTAAGAAAAAGAGAATACATCTTCAGACAATAAACCTTTTCACAATTCGGTACAAAATTTGTAAAATAAATTTGTAAATTTTTAACATTTTAGTAAATTTAGATTAATCGATTAATAATTTTTTTGTTCGATTAATCGAACAATTTGCGAAATGATCAATTAATCGAACAATCGATTAATCTAACCATGCCCTACATATAACTCTATTATATTTAGGCTATTGAATTCCATGTATTACAGTTAAATCAACATTTTTTCATTATGATTTTTTGTTTTTTAAATGATATGTTTAGATTTTTTTATGCATTTAAAACGTTTCATCAATGTTTTCCTTTTGTATTTATTTAGTTTATTGAAGTTATAACATTTTTTAATTTTCTTTCAATTATTTTTTTAACCTATTTATTTGCCCACATTTTGTAAATTATTTTTGATTGCACTCCGTTTTGTGTAAACGCTGTGGAGTTTGTTGGTACTTTTAAAACAAAACCCTTTTGACCTCGACGTATTAAATATTCAGAGATTTAGTTGATCCAAAATAATAAATAACTTTGAACAAAATAAACTTGAATTGGGCAATAACCATTGCACACCTGGTTATCTCTGAACTTTATCTCTGAATTTTTCCAAAACAAATGGTGTGCAAACCTCTCACTGCTGACCTCGCTATTTTTAAGCACTGATGAAAATAGTTTGTCTTTTGTTTAAATATTATACCTCAAACGATCATTCCATGACATTTCTTAATTTTTCGTCTGAATTTATTTATTCTTAGAACGTCGAGTGGTTTGTTTGCTTGTTCTGGTCATTCAGACAACAAGAAAGTATTTTGGTCTGGTCCATCAATTGCAATCGTAAGAGTGACGATAAATTTTCCTGTACACCATATTTTTATTTATTCATTTAAATTCCGATATAATATACTTAGAGCTTGATATAGGTATTATTTCGTATGAAATAAACCTAAAGTTGTATAGGTAAGCTTATCTGATCCTCCTTCAGACTGCAGCTTAACAAGTTTTTTTAACTTTTAGATTTTTATTTATCCTATTTTTACAAAACTGCGTTAATTTCGATTAAAACCTATTTTTTACTATTTCAACAGTTTGTGGAAGTATCGATACCAGTTCCATGGGGTACAATAGCTGGCAAGTGGTGGGGACCCACAAATGTTCGTCCAGTTCTTTGTGTACATGGAGTTCAGGATAATGCTGGATCTTTTGATCGTATAATTCCATTACTTCCCAATCATATAGGATATTTAGCGATCGATTTTCCAGGACATGGTCGCTCATCGTGGCTTCCTAGTGGTGTTATGTATAATGTAATGGATTTAATTTTTATCTTTAAAATAATAAAAAATGAGTACAAATGGGATAAGTTATCAGTGATGGGACATTCCTTGGGAGGATTAGTTTTATCTTTATACGCTGGTATTTACCCAGATGATATTGATTTATTCATTGGAATTGATACATTCAAAGCGGCTGTGTTGAATCCAGATGAATTAATTGATAAATTGAGAGACAATTGTAACCAATATTTAAAAAATATAACTTTAAATGCGGGAACCGAACCACCTGCTTACATGTATGAAGAAATGATAAGAAAGCTAGTAAGTGGTTCAAACTATAGTTTAACATCTGCAACAGCACATTATCTCATAGAGCGTGGATCAAACAAATCTAAAACTGATCCGAACAAATTTTGCTTTTCTGTTGATAACGCTATAAAATCATCGACGTATCGAATGGTGGATAACGAAGTCATAAAGGAAATGGCCAGACGGATGAAATTTCCCGTTTTATATTTTAAAGGAAAAGATTCACCATTTTTTGAAGATGTTAAATATCGGGACGAAGTTATGAGAGTACTTCAGGATCAAAATCCTAAATTTGAATATTACTTAGTAGAAGGAAGACACCATATACATATAACTAATGTTGAAGGAATAACAACATATATGAAAAATTTTATTAATAAATATCGTCCACCATCAAATGAAGATAAAATTGGTGGTATAAATAAAATAAAACAAAGTAAATTATAAATAAAACTGAAATATATTAAATTTAAAAGAATTTTTTCGTATTTTAACTGACATTATTTGTTCATGACCTGGCATGTAGATTTTTAATCCATTATGCCAAACTCAGCATTGATTTTCTTACCATTGTAATTGCATAATTGGTTGAGGCTTATTTGCCGACATGGGTGTAGTGGGTTAATGAAGATTTCCATGAAAAGATTGAAAAACACTTGTAGTTCTGGCCAGTATTTGAAGCCGGAACTTGCGAGTTTTAGTCATTCTGACTATCAACGCTGTATGCAGTTTATACGGATACGCATACGATTACCGGTCCTTAAACCTGAAAGATTTTTTATAAAATTTGTTAATTACATTCAATACTTTCACTGGGCAATGTCATTAGTGTGGTTTTCAGAAACTCTGGGGTATACTAATACTGTCTTATCGAAAGTTATCCCTTTAGAAAAATGTAAAGAATAAGTTTATCAAATATTCATTAATTATTAGATCTGTTCATGCATTAGCTGGTGCCACTTATGTTATTGTAGTTTTTGATATATGATGTAATTAAGTTTCATCCAACTCTTGTATATATCTTAATTTGTTGATCAAGCTTATTTGGTGTAGTTTAGTTTATGTCAAATAATTTGACCAAGTAGTTGTTGTTTAAACTGGCAACAATGCTGCAACGACAGACTTCACTGCTCATTTTGAACATATTGTTTTGATATATTGTTTTTATCCATTTCAAACTTTGCCTTAAAGTCAGCTGAAATCGAAACTTTTTTAATACCTCTAACCTAATCAGAGTCCTCTCGTTGAAATTAAGATTGACATGGAAACAGATGTAAAATAAACACAAATAAAAAAGTAAGAAGTTATCGTGAACATCCTAAGAGTTATTTAACACTAAACAACAATCAACCAAATTCTACAAAGGTTGATTAAAGAACAATGGTATCCAAAAATAGGTTTTAATTGAGGACTCTCAGCTGAATTTGCGGATTACATGCAAATGTATTTGCAGAAAGGACAAATATTACCCAAAAAATAATATCCAAACAAAATTCAAATATTTTTTTCTATTCTAACTTGGATTAGCAATAGGGCCAGCTTAAAAAAAAATTACAATACACAGATTCACAGATTTTTTATATGAAAATACACAATGAGGACTAGCAGTATAGCAACGCTACCCGTAGCTTTGCAGGGAATGTTAATTCAAAAACGATTTCGAAAAATTTGCATTATTCTATTCTACAAATCCAATAAAAGCAAAAATCTCGGTTTCGATTTTCAACACAACAAAACCGGTAACGCTGATACATTTGCGAACTTCACCATCAATTGTGAAAAAATAGTTGGTTATGTTTATTGTAACCCAGTTGGGTAAGGTTGGTTATGTTTATTGTGTGTGTATGTGTATTATATGTTGGGTGTAAGTTGGTTATGTTTATTGTGTGTATGTGTATTGTAATGTTTTTATAACAAACCCACTATGTCTCAATGTTGCTTCTAAATTGCATCATGTTGCGTTAAAATCTTAACGACATACTATTACCTTTGTTTCTATGGTTGTTTGCAAAATTAGTTGAACTATATGATATGAAGTCAGGTTTTCTGTATAACAGTGACCTCTAGGTTTTGTTTGGTGAACGTGCTAATGTTGTAATGGCGTGAACGACGTTCTTTTGGACTATGCGATGAGGTTACACTATTTTTTACCGAATAATATCTTCACCACTTCCTCCATAAATTCAGTGACGTTACCATGATTCCCAGTTATATCAAACCAGTGTTAAACGTTCACACTCTCTATACCGAAGTGGAGGCAAGTGTAGTTCCTGTCAGAGCAGGCATCAGTTATGATGTCGGTTGTGAATCCTTCAGCAGGTCACTATCTCTTTGTTTCATCTATAGTGCTTTTCGTCGCCAATTTACGGTGGCCTTGCCACGCTATTAATGGAAAATATCCTTGTGCCAATTACATCTCCTCTCTTGCCGCAAACAAGTTCGTACCTACCTTTTTAATTTTAAATTTTAATTAAAAAAAATCATCAACATAAAAATTTTCTTTTTCTTTATTTTAGAAACAATGGATTGAAATATCAATTCCTGTGCCATGGGGAACAATTGCTGGCAAATGGTGGGGTCCTAGAGATGTACGTCCCATTTTGTGTGTACATGGATGGATGGACAATGCCGGTACATTTGATCGTTTAATTCCATTACTTCCAAATCATTTAGGATATCTATCGATCGATATGCCAGGACACGGCTTTTCATCCTGGCTACCTGATGGAGTTTCGTACAACTTTTCTGATATGATGTTTATTTTCAAAATAATAAAAAAAACTTACAATTGGGAGAAGATTTCAATACTTGGTCATTCCATGAGTGCAGCAATATCATTTATGTATGCTGGACTATTTACGGAAGATGTGGATTTTATTATTGCGTTAGATACTTTAAAATTTCCTGTTAAAAAACCAAACGTAGTAGTTGAGAATCTACGAAATAATCTCGAAAATCATTTAAAATCTGTTGCTGGAAAAACGAATGGGATGATACTGCCGAGTTATACATATGACGAAATGGTTGAACGATCAATAAAAGGGTCAGGAAACTCTTTGACAAAAGAGTCTGCCGCACAACTTTTGAAACGTGGAAGTATAAAATCAAAATTGACCCCTGATAAATATAATTTTACTCATGATAATCGTGCTAAATCAGGACCCAATCGAATGGTTGATAATAAAGTTTATCAGGAAATAGCGAAACGAATAAAATGTCCTATTTTGTTCTATAAAGGTAGAATTTTAAGTCCAAATTCATCATACCACGAGGAAATGGAAACGATTGAAGAGGTTGCTAGTGTCTTACTTAAATCAAATCCTAACTATGAATTTTACGAAGCAAATGGAGCACATCATTTCCATTTAACAAACGTAGAAGAAATCCACGATAACATTAGTCGTTTTATTCAAAAACATCGTCCAGCAGCGAAAGAATGTGAAAATTTAAGTAAATTATAAAAAGAAAAGAAATGTGTAAATATATATTTAGACGAATAGAATTAAAAAATAAGGAGGGGCTGAAATCTCACAGCTCTGAGATATCAAGACTTCGGTCTGGGTTAAGGATTTTGATATAGTTTTCGGCAAAAAACTTTTATGAGGACATGGTTTTTAGGTTTGGGCAGCGATGTATATCAAACATAACTTTTTGTTAAAGTACATATATTTTTTATCTCTGTTTAGAAATTTATTACAAAACTAACACGAAACATCAATACGTTGTCGGAAAATTATAACAGATCATAAATGAACATAATTTAGTGAAAAGATTATACAATCAGCAAACTACTCAAAAACCTCTCAATTTAGCGTTTCGAGAAAATATTTCAAAATCACAAATTCATATTTATTTCAAAATTCCAAAAATATTGTAAAAATTAAATAAAATCAAAAATTCAAACTTTTTTCAAACAAAATTCTAAAAGCAAAGCGTTTAGCGATCAAGTTAGCCTTTCTTGCGGAATCATTTACGATTAAATCACCATCAATAATAGAGAGAATAGAAGATTTTGTACCTGAATTTAAAGAATTAATGGCACTGTAGAAACTCTTGTCAGAAATAGACATAGACGTAAGTTTTGAAGCTTTCGCTCTGTCAATTTCAGACTTTTCGTTTGAGATATAGCTAGTTGTGCTATAATGTAGAACGGAGTAAAGTTGAGTAGCATGTATTCAAGCAGTTGATCCTTGTATACTTCCAAAATTAATTTGATCCATATTGATTTCAGATAATATTTTTATCCTCTTTAATGTTTCCTTATGATCTTTTATGGCCAGAATATTAGTTTTGATTTTTAAGTACATATTAGTTTTAACATAGCCAAAGTTTTCAGAAGTTTAATAATTATTTTATTAATAAAATGCGTCACTTTACATAAACATTTTTTATTGTGAACTTTGTTTATTTTAAGAATGTTTAGCGAATTGAACAATTTAAGAATTTATTATTTAATATAATTTACATTTATGTTTAAGTTTTGGAATAATAACTTTTTTAATTAATGGAAATCAAAACACATTTTGGAAACTTTTTTAATTCTTTTCCAAATCGAAAAAACAAGAACTCTTTAAAAAAACTCTTTGGAAACAAAATCCGAAAAATAATAATATATTTTTTGTTTTTTTTCATAAATATCAAGGAAATCATCGCCTGCTAATTTCTTAAAATTTTAAATTTAATGTTCGCCACAGAGATAATCTGGTTAGATATTTTGTTGGCCTTTAGATATTGGGATCGATTAGTGGGAGTTTTGTTATGAATCCAAATATTAAATGATTTACGTTTGTTTCTAAATGCCGTTTTGGCAGCTTTCGAATACAAGTATTTTTGTTTGGGTTTTACTATGGAGAAAGAGACAAATTTATTGAATGGTTTCTGTAAAGTTTTGAGCAGAAACATTTACATTGTCAACCAAAACCATTGTATTGAAGCCATCACCGTGTAGTTCAAAATTTGGAAAGCGTGTATACGCAACACTCTCATGAATGAATGCGCATACGCCCTGATGGAGTTTGAAAGCTGATCCAAGCCTATATTTGAAACTAAGCGATTCTATAAAGAGAAAATTTTCAGAAACATGTGTTTCTAAAAAGGTAAGGAATAGAATGTTGGGTTTGTCGTGCTCAAGATGATGTTGAACGTGGTCATGGTTAGCGTTCAATGCATATGTTTTGAACATGTATTTTAAATTTCTTTGGAATTTTTTATATTAAATTTCTAGATATTACGATGTATGAATTCATAGGATGAGAGAATATTTCGTCAACATCTTAAGTCAACATCCTAAGTCACGAGTGTAAAGTCGTTATTGATTGTGGTCAATCAATGCGAAACTTAATATCTGACGCATGGTGAATTTATTGCTATACTTTTGGTTAAGAAATATAGACAACTTTAGGAGCATTTTAATTCGGAGGGGTTTTTTGTGATCAATTAAGCTTAAGTACATATTGGAAATCACTTGAATTTTGCAATTCGAAATAACTTTTCATTTTCTCTCAAATTCCGTGAGAAACATTTTTTTCAAAAAAAAATCCCAAAAAAATGCAATTTCCAATATGTAATCATAGATGAAAGATTCAACTTAAGTAAATATGAAAAATGATGAAGTTTCAATTTAGAAATTATCTGAACATGAAAATTAAAATATGGTTCGTCATCGCCGCTGTGGCTAAGTTGCGTAAGACACACGGGTTATGAACATGTGTCTCTGACTCTGATGAATGTGAGTTCGAATCCTGGCACGAAACACAAAAAATTTTTCTAACGGAATTTGAGAGAAAATGAAAAGTTATTTCGAACTGCAAAATTCAAGTGATTTCCAATATGTACTTAAGCTTAATTGATCACAAAAAGCCCCTTCAAATGTATTTTAAAATTTTTGATTGATTCATATATGCATTGTCCCTGCAAATACCGTGGACATGCCACTTTCTGGACGGGTGGATTGCGCATATTTGCTTTACCACTTGCAGACTTATATCTTTTATGTTGTACTGCCATATGTATATCAAAAGGTTTATTTTATTTTTTTATGTTTTATTAAAGAATGGATAACTTAGCAAAAAATTTTATCATACAATAAAATATGTTATATGCCAATATTTCATGATAAGATGAAGAAATAATAACAAAATAATAAGTGAAAAACAAATTGTGAGAAATTTGTAGAAAACAAAACAAAGCGCAGCGCACCACAGGCGCACCGCTCACCACCTCAATCGAGGCACAAAGCCCACACATAATTATGTGTTGGTTTGATTCTTAGGAAGAGCAAACGAGCGGTACCACTACGGAACGCTGCCCAGCTAAGACTGGAAGTGCTGCCGTTGACCAATTAAAGTTTGTCCGCCAGCACCCTAAGATATCACCTTGGCTAATGATATCTCCTGCCATTGCCAGTGGTATGTGATATCTCACGCTTACTTATATGTCAATGGCAGGGACTGGAGTACGCAGGGTAGTCAGACCCATAGATCAACATTGATCATAATCGATCAAAATCGACCCCTCCTGCGGGTGTAAGAGTAAGTTCGTCAACTATTACGACTACGTCTCCATTCTTAAGAGGTGTTACTCGTTCAAACCACATATTGCGACGGGTAAGAGTTGAGACTTGAGAGATACTATCTTACCCATCTTCTCCATCACACCGACCAGCAATTATTTGAGATATTTGCCAACTATTTTTCAACATCAAACCGTCATCATTAAATTTGCCTGGCTGTTTTTATCTATCCGAGGATGCAACACTAAAATGTTTAGAAGTGATGGCTTCCATATCTTCTGGGTCAATGGGAGCATACATTAATGGTCTTAAATTAATAACGATTTCAATTTTTACTAGCGTACAATGTAGAATCTCATATGATCGTCTCTTGGTCGTTTCGCAGGCACAAGTTGTTCCCAACTATCTCCCATATGAGGTGACTTCGACGATATAAATTTCTTTCTTACCGTGGCAAAAAATTTCATTATACCATCGATTTTAGTCTTCTCAGTTTCTCAACCTAATTTATTCTTCGCACCACGTAAATTCGTTCCATTATCGCTAAAAATCCCTATGGAACACCCTTGTCTTGCGATAAATTTCTGATACACTGGAAACATGTGTCGCTTGAGAGACTGGATGCGATCTCAATATGTATAGCTCGAATAGTAAGGCAGGTAAATAAAACTCCTAACCTCTTCTAACATCTTCGTCCAATTATCACTTCCATTGGTCCAAAGTAATCTCGACGTCAAAAAAGTGCAACAAAAGTTGGTCCCCCCCTCTTATGTTTCTTCTTTGATTGACAGAAAAATTTGAAAAAATCCATAATCCATAATCCAAAATTCAGAAATATTAAATTTTTTTTATAGAATTTTGCGATGCACAGTTTTTGAATTATTGTCAAAATAGTCATATTTTTAATGTTTACATCTCCCACCCCCTAAATTTTGTCGTTGCTAAACAGAATTTGTTTTCCAATATAAACCATTTGGTGTAATTGAGTCGTTCCTTAGCTACCATAACATTTAACCTAAAGTAATTTTTTTATGTCATTTCGATCAATTTAGATGAGATTGACCTTTACTATTGATATTTACGATGAACCATTTATTTTTATGTGTCTATGGTCTGGCAATATAAACACTTTACAACACAACTTTATGTCAATTATTTTGATATGGTGTTCTTTAGATTCACGGAACCCCCGGCATGCGAATTTTTTTCGCACTTGTCTGACTTTTTTTATGATCACACCTAAAAATTTATGGTTTTCAAAAGTAACATTAGGTTTGCTCATATTTTTTTTTTAAATAAAAAGTGTTGTGTTATAGAAATTACAATATATGTCACAAGAACACATAGATACCTTTTAAGACCTAGGTCTCACAACAACATGCGTTCTGAGGTGTTGATGAACGCTTTTTTAAGCTTTTGTAGACTGAACGCCGCCAGAGACTATTGATTCGGACAAATTATTCCATTTGTACGATGTACGGACAACAAAATTTCTCTGCCTTCTGTCACTATGACAGTAAGTGATCTCAGAAGTTTAACTGTCTGCACAAACCGATTAACATGTAAAACGGAAAAAAATGGTTCAAGAATAATGAATTCGATTTTATTCGAGCACTGCTTGTGAAGATATTTATAAAAAACAACGAGATCAGCAACAGTGTGACGATGTTGTAGGTAATCAAGATTCGGTGTTAAATTTTCAATGACCAGCAATTCGTATAGTAAAATATTTCACGAATAAATACTTATTCGTGAAATATTTTTTACATCTATTAAGGAGACGAGTTTTCTTGACGTGCTTTTTACCATCGCCTTTATATGATCGTTCCAGAGTAGATCATTGGAAATTGTGATTTAAGTTACAACTTTAATTTTTTACGACTAATTTTGACATTTACTTTTCGTAGTTTACCAATAATTGTTTTAGATTTTGATTGTAATGTTTCAAAGCTTTTTCATATTTTCAGTGACAATCAATGTTCATCAATATGTTTATCATGTTCATCAATAGATATACAGTATAAGCCAGAAAGAGAGATAAATGTTAAAAATCGGTATAAATACGTTCTCTCCCACACAGTTCCAGCGCTTATATAGTGGATATATAATTCAGTTCTTATATAATTTTTCTATTTTAAGACTTTAAATCTATAACGACCAATAGGTGTCCAGAAAGTTGTCAAATTCTTACTATCTTTGGATAAATGTATTTGGGTTGGTTTACACAATTATACAAGGTTGATAGGCTTTAGTTTTTTTATGATATTCTTACGATTCTACATAAACACAATTAAATACAAATTGTATTCGACGTCACATTTTCCCAGAAAACAGGATAAACAACAACAACAACATGAAATAAAATTGCATTATATTTTTTGAATCAAGTCAACTTGTTAGGTAGAAAAATAATGTTATCGAATATTCTTATAGATTGACCTCGAATAATCGGAAGTAACCTCGAATGATCGAGAAATTATGCAGAATTATATATAAGAAAATCCCTCTTGTAGAGTTATATAGTCTATTTTAGACTGGTGTTAATGTTAAGTTGCGATAGTTGTGATAGTAGAAATAGTTTAAGTGGAATACAATTAATTGTAAACAAAACGTTCTTCCGTACATATAAAATCGTGTAAATAGAAGTCATTTTAATAGTAGTTTTTGTAAATAATGTTTTAAGTGTTATTTAGTATAAATATTTTGTGTATTATTTTGGACGCTATGTGCTGGAAATTTCAACAATAAGCTGTTGGAGTTTCAAAAGCTATTGGTGTTTGTGCTTATTACCCAGCAAGCACATAGTATCAGAATTCCGTAGCACAATAGTAGCTTAACAGTAACATATCGGTAACTTGCAATTTTAGTAGCATAATAGTTACATAATAGTAGCACAATGGTAATTTTCTCGTATCGGTAGCAGAAGTAGTCGCTCAATGGTAGCATAGTGTTGTGCGGTCGTGTGAAAAAAGTTGGAGTAGCATACCGGTAGCAGAAGAGTAGCATAATGGTAAAAAATATTGGCAGCACAAGACAGTAGAACAACAGTTGCTAACAACGGTCGCACAGCAGAGTGCCACTTCAATTGCATATCGAAAAAACAACAACGGCCGCACAACAGAGTGGTACATGAGTTGCATATCAGAAGAATAACAACGATCGCACAACAGAGTAGCACATCAGTCGGAAATCGATAACACAACAACGCCTTGTAACCTCCTTCGCCTATTGTGTGTAATTTTTTTTAACACAAAATCACACCTTTAGGCTTAAGCGTCATTTTGAAGTATTAAAATCTATATAAAAACTTTAAACAAATTAATCAAAACCACTAATCCATCTTTTTGCATATTGCAAGGTTAATTTTTTTGCACAAATTGCATAACTGAAAAAAACTTGACAGTTATGATCAGCTGATTTGTATTTCGAAAACTAAATAATTGTTATTTCTTTGTTACTATAGTTTTAGTTACATTAGGATTATAATTCTAAGTCACTAGAGCTGAATGTATTCAATTGAGATGAAAAACGTGATCTACGCAGGTGAAAAAGTCGAAATTTGAACTTGACCATTTTTGATTTTCCTGGAACTTGACATGTAAGTAGTATGGACAAAATAAAAAAAACAACTTATTTTAAAATTTTTTTAAAGTGCTTAGTTTGAGCATATGGGGCACCCCAACATGCATGAAAAATGAAAATTCTGCCAATCCGATGTAACTTTGAAATTAAATTGCTCAAGAACGGCTATACCGATTTCATCAAACTTTTTTATGTTTGATAGATGATTAGTTAGTCCTTTGAAAAAAAATTAATAAATTGATTTATAATTAATTTTTAAATAAAAGTATTAAAAAAACTTTTTAAAAGATGGCGCTAGGGTCGAAGATCAATTGGAATTTAATTAATCTTTTTTTCTGAAAATAGTTCTATCTTTACTAGAACAATTTATATCATCAAAAATTTTAACCACTGAAGTTCGAGAAAATAATGAACAATTAGAATTTTAATCGGACTAAAAATCTTTAAAATTAAATATCTCAAGAACACGAATTAACGCCTCATTGTAAATTTGATATATTTGAGAGTAAGGATAGAACTATTTTCAGAAAAAAAAATTAATTAAATTCCAATTGATCTTCGACCCTAGCGCCATCTTTAAAAAAGTTTTTTTTATATTTTTATTTAAAAATTAGTTATAAAAACAATTAATTAATTTTTTTTCAAAGAACAAACTAATCATCTATCAAACAAAAAAAAGTTTGATGAAATCGGTATAGCCGTTCTTGAGCATTTTAATTTCAAAGTTACATCGGATTGGCAGAATTTTCATTTTTCATGCATGTTGGGGTGCCCCCTATGCTCGAACTATGCACTTTAAAAAAATTTTAAATAAGTTGTATATTTTATTTTGTCCATACTACTTACATGCCAAGTTTCAGGAAAATCAAAAATGGTGAGCTTTTCACAACTCTGTCTAGAACGCGTTTTAGGTAGATTTCATATAAAAATCTACCTATTGGTGAAAAACACGTGAAATCAGCAAGGTCTGGAACTGAGGTTTTAATTTTATATATTTAGGTTTTATATATTTGCAGTTTTTTTTGGATTTACATATATGTTTTTATAATAAATTTTTAATTTTAACATATAATGTGAATTAATATTTTGATTAGCTCTGTTCAATACCTACATTGAGCTATGTAACATTAAAATCGGTCCAGTAGTTTTGACTGTAGAGCCATTTCAATACACCAGGGTCGAGCAATTTCTTGATTTTTCAACACTCTGTATCTTAAGACATGATTAAAAAAAAAAAAACTAAAAACGCAGAAAATTTTTTTTATTGATGTCAACGAATTCCAATACCTACATATACAAAATTAAAACCTCATTTCCAAAATTGCATGTTTTATGCCCATTGCAATGGGCTTCATCGGAATTTCGGAAAAATTTTGGTGCCAAACGACTTTATATGATAAGCGGAGACGGAAAAACAAAAAAAAAAATATGTATATATATAAAAAAATAATATATATATATATATATATATATATATATATATATATATATATATATATATATATATATATATATATATATATATATATATATACATATTTATATATATATATATGTATATATATATATATATATATATATATATATATATATATATATATATATATATATATATCTGTAGGTGGGAGGTAAACTACACCAAGTCCAATTTTTTCAAAATACGTTTTTTTATACTGTTAGAATCAGGATTTTGTTCTCTACCGAGTGGTTAATAGCACTGAGTCCTAACTCGTGTAGTTTTCGAGATAGAACAATTTTAAATAGTCCAAGTCCATAGTAAATAGTCCATTTTCAAACAGTTTTTTGGCTTTCCTGTAAAATTTTAAAAATGTGACTTGGTGTAGTTTACCTCCCACCTACAGATATATATATATATATATATATATATATATATATATATATATATATATATATATATATATATATATATATATATATATATATATACATATATATATATATATATATATATATATATATATATATATATATATATATATATATATATATATATATATATATATATATATATATATATATATATATATATATATATATATATATATATATATATATATATATATATATATATATATATATATATATATATATATATATATATATATATATATATATATATATATATATATATATATATATATATATATATAAATATATATATATATATATATATATATATATATATATATATACATATATATATATATATATATATATATATATATATATATATAACGTTATGAGGTATAACGGAATTTAGCGGCACTCTCACGGTCGCATTTTTCGACCTACACCAAAATAATTTTCTGTGTATGTTTTGGCAAATAATGTCTTGGACAAGTTCGTGAACTGGCCATATCCGTGTACCGGTTAAGCGGCTAGAGCTTAAAAAGTCGAATAATCTAGGGCGCTATAACTTCCGTTTGAATCATAATATTTTAATAAAATTTAAAAATATTGAATATTTGAACCTTTTTTTATCATTTTTATCCAGATGACAACCTTGGCGTTTCAGGTTCCTCAAAAATCAGCTGTTTTAAAAATTTACTAAACTTTGCTGTCCTTGATCCAGCTGAAAATGGCTAAGCTCATATTTGAAAACTTTTGTTCACTTACAATATAAATCTTTCCAAAATTTTCAAAAAAAATAGTTCAAGTCTAAAGGTTGAGACCCTAGGGCTGTTGAAATTAAAACAAACGCAAAAGGCAATGCTTATATCGTTTTTGAGTTTATGTTATTGAAATTTATCTAAACTTTTAAGCTAACTTTTAAACTATAGCATCAGAAATTTTGAACTATCTAACTCAAGAGGTTTCAATTTTATAAGCGTTATAATGAACCTATGCAAGAAATATTTAACCATTTAATACCATAGAAAAATTATCAAAATCTCTTTTGTTTTTATTTTTTTTTTACTAAGTAACCGTTTGAAAATAGTATATTTTCCTACAAGAGATGAAAACATTGTTTACGAACGAAAAACGTTTTTATCTCGCGTAGGAAATGCAATTTTTTCTATGATACTAATATATAATCGATATTTACTATAAGTTATAAAGTTATAAGTCGACAACAAAACATTCAAAATTCATATTCTATTTTTTCATGGTTACTCTCTCTCTCTGGCGTTTAGATCCCATGGAGGGATTTTGCCGTCTGTGATTGCACATCCTATATCACGAAGGTCTTGGATGATGTCATCACGCCAGCGTTGTCTAGGTCTTCCTCTTCGACGAACACCAGCTGGTTGTTGTTGGGTCGTTTTTTTAATCATTCTATCTAATGGTGCCCTTTCTACATGACCAAACCATCTAATCCGGTTAGATTTAATGAATCCGATTACATCGCAGCCTCCAAGAAGCTGTCTGATTTCATGATTCATTCGGATTCTATACTGATTTTCAGCAACTTTACATGGACCATAAATTGTTCGTATGACTTTCCTCTCGAATGTTGATAGAATTCTACAATCGGAGGAAGTCAGTGTCCAGCTTTCGCTTCCAAAGGTAAGCACAGGTCGAATTAATGCTTTGTAAAGTGTGAGTTTGCACGACTGTGAAAGATGTTTGGATCGCAAAAGTTTTGAGTATGCGTAGAAAACTCTGTATGCCGCTGAGACACGGGCTTTAATATCTGCCTGCATGTCATTTGACGATGTTATTACAGATCCGAGGTGTTTGAAGTTTTCTACACGTTCCACTTCGTAGTCGCCAGTATTTAGAAAACCGGGAGGTATATTCCTGGATGTTGTTAAAAGTTTAGTCTTGCCAGTGTTAATGCATAATCCAAGTCGTTTAGCATTTCTTTCAAGCTGAGAGAGACTATCCTTGATATCGCTTGTTCTACGTCCGAGAAGCACAATATCATCTGCATAGCCAAGAATTTGACTAGATTTGTCGCGTACTCAAGCGCCAAATTAAATAGTACGGGCGCGAGTGCATCACCTTGTCGAACACCTGATGTTATATCAAAAGAGTCAGAAACTGACCCTTCGATTACTATTCTACAGTTTGATCCCGATGTTGTGAGTTTGCACAGAGAAACAAGTTTCACTGGAATACCAAGGCATATGAGTGCAGACCAGAGGTTGTCGCGGATGATGCTATCATATGCTTGCTTGAAATCAACGTAGAGCTGGTGAATGCTGATGTTGTACTCCCAACATTTTTCCAGAATCATCCTTAAGGTAAAACATTGATCTGTGGTTGAACGGTTGGGACGAAAACCACACTGATAGTCGCCGATGATAGATTCGGCGAACGGGATGAGCCGAGCGAGTACGACATTAGCTAGTATTTTATATGCAGTGTTCAACAGTGCGATGCCACGATAATTCGCACACTTTTGGCGGTCACCTTTTTTATGTAGCGGAACAATGAGAACTGTTTTCCATTCAGCAGGTAGTTCTTCTTGGTCCCAGATTGCAAGAATCAGATCATATATACGTGAGACCAGAGCTGCTCCTCCATTCTTAAATAGTTCTGCAGGGATTCCATCGATACCTGGTGATTTGCCATTTTTTAATTTTTTGATGGCAGCTTCCACTTCTTCTATTGTTGGGTAAGGGACAAAAATCTCCTCACTTGACGGAGCAATTGCTCGAATAGGATGAACTTCATTCGTCCTATTTAGTAGGTCTTGAAAGTGGGATCGCCATACTTCCAGCACATCACGTTCACTTGTTGTAAGCTCGTTGTTTCCATTTTTGATGGCTGTAGATCTTGGGTGGAAATCTTTGGTCAGATTCCGCGCATTGGCAAAACACTCTTTCGAATTTCTATTAGCCGCATGTTGGTTGATGTTTTCGATACAGCTCTTCATGTGTTCGCGTTTCTTTTTCCGTAGGAGTTTTGCTGAGGCTTTTCTGGCGCATAGATAATCAGTTTGGGAGCTTCGGGTGTATCGATATCTATTCAGTGTTTCCAGGTGTTTAAATGCTTCGACATTCCAGCGCACGGTCTTTTTTGCTTGCCTATTAAATGTAGATGATAATTTGCACTTGTACTTGAAGATGACAAGCATATGCTTCATGGTTACGTTGTTTAAAATACTTTGTAAAATTATATGAAAAACCATAGCAACTATAATTTGTTATTTTTTACACTAGTGAGTTTGCTTTTCGCATAGAAAAAAGATTAAATAAGAACAAAAAAATACAACAACAAAGATGATTTTGAAATAAAATTGTTTGATAATGTTTGATTATAAATTATGTGTGATGGTATAATTGTAATTATAATAATTTATTTTAAACATAAAAATCGTAATACTTTAATTAAATTAATTAAGGTATTACGGTATTAATAATTAAGGTATTAAAATTAAATTTAATTAAAATATTAATTTAGTATAATTGTAGTTGTGACGTACACAGTTAAAAAAAAATTGAATATGTAATGCAAATTGCTACACATATAGGTCCTACGGAAGTTTCCATTACAAAACAATACAAAGCTTGCTATATAAAGATAAACTAATGCTCTTTGCATCAATATTTAACAGAGTACTTGGTGTAAAATAAAAAACTTGTTATTTAAAAATGTCTGTTATTTGCATTAAATAAATTGCGCGCAACATTTTTTTAGTATGACATTTTAATGCAAATTACATCATAATTTCGAGATACTTTGATTATTACGCACCTGCCTAAATTAATCAAACTAAAATAAAAAAATTACAACGGAAAAAATTAAAACATACATACCACCTTAATCACTATTTTGTTATAGACTTTCAGCTGAGAAGCGATAACTAAAACATACATGAAACGATTTTAACTATATATTTTTAAAAAGGATAATACTCTAGTGAATTTTAAAATTTCATTAATGTATTAAATTGTAGCAAGGTGCATTAAAACTTCTAGCTGTTCTATACGAATAAATTATGATGCAAGAGTTGTTTTAAATTTTATAGAAATACCTAATTTCAATAGGTTTAATGCAACATTTACTTTACAATTAAATAATAACCTGCAACGCATAGCTCCTGTTGCAAGACTTGCTTTAAATATTGCAGTTACTTTTTCAACTGTGTAGTTCATTTGATCTTTGGTGGATTTAATATGTTATTAAAAGTAGTTTAAACCAACTTAAATAAAACTGTTCCGAAATTGTATTGATGAAGTTAGTTCGGATAATGTATTTAATTTGGTTCGATAATTTTTTTGAATTATTCTGTTTCTACTTAAATTTTTATTTAAACTAATCTGACTTATCTAATTTTATTTGCACACAAAACCGTCTGACCCCGAAATCTACCTATTTCTAGCGGATATACCTGCCGCTGGGATCTGTTTTATTGAAATGCTGTAAAATGTTTATGTTATGCAAAATTTTTTAAGTCATTTAAAAAAAATTATTAAAAAACAATAAAAAATAAATAGTGTCCGGTCTGGGAATTAAACCCTCGACCATTATCAAATCTCAAATTTAAATACATGCTTTGATATAAATAATTTGATATAAATTTTCATATGTAATTGATTATATGCCAATAAATTAATTGTACGCGTCATCTTTTCATAAAACCAATGTCTTTTTAATTTTCTAAACTTAAGCAACAACATAATATTCATAAATAAATTGTTGTAAATAATCATTTTAGATAGACGAATGGTTAAAGTTGCTGCCTTGTACACAGAGATCTGGGGATCGAATCAGGGTTAAGTCCAAAAAAATAACAATAACCGCTGTTATCATTAACGGTGTAGTATCCCCGGGCCCTGAATTGATAAAAAAACCGATTAATAACTGAAAAAAGGTTAATTTTTTTCCATTTTTTGGTGGGACAATATGGTAGCACAATAGTAGCATAACAGTAGCGCAACAGCGGTCGTATATATTATACGTACTGGTAGGTTAGGGCATCATTTGGTAGCATAATAACGGTAGCACTACGTTCGCATATCGGTAACATAAGCCTCAAATTTTTGCGATGTGCTTCCTAGGTAATTAGTATCGAATCGAGGAAGATATTTGGGCATTGCGTTTATTGAATTGAGAGTAAGACCAATTCGAAGTAAGGTTAAAAAAACGTAACAATATCTATATTTCTTCAAGTAGATTTAGGACTTTTATTAAAATTTGCCTTACTGCGCTAACAGTATTCGACGAGGAGATTCAGGTAATATATTTTTATCAACATTAAATTTTGCTTTGGACGACACTCTCCCTCGCCTTTAAATAATTCATTACAATCAATACTGTCAAAGATAAAATTTGCATTTTCATCTACGGTGACGATTGTTTCATCGCATTCGGCGCATTATTGGCATTGTTTTGGCATTGAACACTGTTTATAATATTTACTTATGGACTCAGATTAATTACGCACAGGTTTCAATCTCCATGTGGCAATCAACAATTTGAAATATTACATTAAGCATTTTTTATTATTTGCATTTGGCATTATTGACTGTTTCTGCAATTCTTGTACTAGTGCGGGCGGTCGAACTGTCGAGATTACTCACTGTCATAGTAATAGAATGCAAAGAGATTTTTTTGTGCGTACATCGTACACATGGAATGCTTTGCCCGAATCAATAGTCTCGAGTGCTTTCAATCCACAAAGATTTAAAAAAAGCGTCCACCTATACCTCAAGACACATGTTGTTGTGGGACCTACGTCTTAAAAGGTATCTATGTGTTGTTGTGACACATTTTGTAATTCCTACTACACAACACTTCTTATTAAAAAAAAAAAAAAAAAAAAAAAGTTGGTTTCAAATGGTTTCATTTTTGAAATGGTTTCATTTTTTTTATTCAAAGTTAGGCATGTTTAGTGCTAATTATAATGAATTATAAATTAACGTCTATAAATAGTGAACGAAACCATGCTAATCAGGGTTGGAGAATATATATATCAACCCAGGTAACAATTTCGCCTAAATTTTTTAAATTATTCCAATTTAACTTGAGAAAGCATTTTGTAAGACCATATTATTCAAGCTTTACCTAAAAAAAGCTTGTAAAAGACTAGATTCACTAAGTTTCTTATATAATTCCTTAAGTAAAGCTTAATTCAATAATAAATATTTAGGGCATATTGAAGCAAATGTTACTCAAGTATAATACCTTTTATAAGGTTTTATTCACATATAACTTTTAAGGTAGTATTCAAGATTTTTACTCAAGAATTCTATCCCTTATATAAACCTTTATTAAAGTACAACTTTTAGGAAGAATCCAAGAAGATTCTTACCCAAGGATAGTTCCTTGTATACGACTTTATTTATGTGTAATAATTTTAGTAGTATTCAACAAAATTGTTACTCAAGTAATATTTCTTATATACGGCTGTTTTCAATGAATATTAAAAGATTTACAACAAATCGATCTGTCAATATTTTTGACAGTTCGTTGTTTAATTCGCGATTGTGTGTTCTTTTATTAAATCACTTATCGATGTGTTTAAAAAGTTAACAAACCTTTAAGAACTTTAACAAACTATTATTGATTAATACAAAAGATTATTTCAAAATGGTAGAGATATTTTCGTCAATGGAAATTTGCAATTGCCATTATTCCGCAACCATTTAATCAAACGTTTCTGATGATGGTTTATATATTGATTGAAATTTACCATTTCTGATGATGGTTTATATAATGATTTGAGTTGGTCAACAAATAAATAAACTGATGATAATTTGTCATACAATTCCTTTTTGTATTAAATGTGTGTAATCGCCATATTGTGCGCAATTTGCTTGGGAAAAAATTATATCAAAACTTGCAACAGATTGCAACTGACTTATGGAAAATATAACGTAGAACGTTTATTTAATATGATCATTTAACATTTATTTATTAACCAGCCAAATTGTGCAACTGAACGTAATGCCAACCACAGCATACTATACCCCTTACGAAGCTTGAGTAATGCTTTTATTCTGTATTGAGTAACGTTTTATTCCTGTCGTGGAAATTGATTTAATGAACGAGTGCGTAAGGGTAAACGATGAGGAAGACGTTATGGGGCCTGTGTTCGATTCCTGCCAGGCACGTTTTTATTTATGAATTTTATTTTCCTTTTTTTTATTTTATTTTTATTCTTTAATCATTTTTCATCGTACAATTGAATGGAAACACATGCGTATATATCGTATATGAATACGCAAAATATTATTTCATTTCGTGATTGTCCTCAATCATAACCAATATTATTTTAACAAAACCCATATATTCGCATTTAGGAAACCATTAGTACACTTTTATATGCATTCCTAATCAAAATGTTTGAATAAAAATTCATAGTCGTGGTAGTGGTCCGAAACTTGAAATGTGTACAAATAATTGTTAAACAATAGTGATTAAGTTTCAATTTTCTTTATGACAGCTGCTAAATAGAGAAGTGGATAGCGTACGGTCCTGGATAATCAAAGGTTATGAGTTCGATCCCCGCTACAGGCGTTTGTAAAGATGCGAATGTGTAAAATAAATTGTAATTTCCGATAAAAGATTAACTCAATAGCAGCAATATACAAAAAAAAGGAGTTTAATGCGCCAATTAACCAAAATAACTAAAGGAAACAATCACCAATTTTTTTTCAGTGGCATCGCTTCTTGAATAGGCACTGAGTAATTCTCTTGAGTAAAGATTTACTCAAGCACTTTATTCAAGTAACATTTTGACAGTATTGAATAAGCCTTGAATAACAACTTTGGTACTACTTTATTCAACCACTTATATAAAACATGTATAAAGCATTATATATATCTTCTTGAATAAGAATATTTTTTCATACGCCTTTTCTCCTTGAGTAGAGCTTGTATAAAACTTTCTCATGCATAGTTCAAGAATTTTAAATTTCCCCTTCCATTTTAAATTCCTCTTTTAAAGCTTACTCAATGATTACCTAGGTTAAATTGTTACCTGGGTAAGTTTCTTTAATCAACTTATTGATGTTAGTTTTAAAATTTCAGTGATTAAAGGGAATACTCATGTGTATATAGCATTCCAGAGATGAGAGGCTCTGTTGAAAAAATCACGTGGTAAAGTAACAGTTCTACACTTTAACCGTTGAGGGTCAGGGATGAGTGGATACGGCTGCTCTCGATTTGCCCGTGAGGTTTGCAGAACCCGGCAAAATCGGTTTAATTTTTGTGGAAGTTCATCCATAATGTTCTTGTAAAAATTTGTCACATCAGCGACATCTCGTGTATGTTACAGGGAATCAAGTTGGTGTATATGATTTGAATTACTTAATAGCTCTCCGTTGTAGGATCGAAACATTTTAAGCTACTTATGCATATGTTCCAGGCTTCACCTCAAAATTCAAATGTGAGAACTGTACTCCATGTAGGGGTTTATAAAGGACTTATCACTAAAGGAAGAACTGTTTGCTATTGAAAAATTTACGACTTTTATCTTTAAGTGTAGCGAAAATCCGAAATTCTACGTCCACGCCGTGCTACCTGGGTAACTCTAACAGAATTAGGTTGGTGTAGTTAAGAGAGATAGAGTAAATGAACAGTGGGCAGAACACTGCTTATACTCAATGATTCTGCACCATGGCGAGTCATTGGCGCCATAAAACCAATGCAACTCAAGCGTCTGTTCTCCATGTTAGGGGCGGCTTGGAGCGGGCATCTGTCTTGGACCAAGCGGCTCACTATATAAATGTGTAAAAAGCTTTTATTCTCCATGTTAGGGGCGGCTTGGAGCTGGCGTCTGTCTTGGATCAAGCGGCTCGCTATACAAAATTTAGGTTGGGCGAAGGGCTAACACCCCATTTCCGTAAAAAATTATTTGTCATGAATTCTGTACACAGGCCTCGGCATTTCTCGGATTAATCATTAGAACGACCTCGGAAACTGCACCTGGACTACGATTTAAAAATGGGAACCTGGAACGTGCTAAATCTTAGAAGACCAGGAGATCTCCTAAAACTCAAACAACAAGTCGAGAGCTACACACTGGATATAGTGGCATTACCAGAACTAAGATGGCCAGGCAGTGGAATCCATGAAACAGCAAAAGGATACTCTCTTTATTATTGCGGTCATCAAAACGGAGGAGAATTTGGAGTTGGATTTCTTATACACCGTCGCGTGAATCAGCATGTTATCGACTTCTGCCCAATTAATATGTGGTTATGCACAATGAGAATCCGCACGCAAAAATTCAATGTAACGATCGTCAATGTTCATGAAGACAAAGCAGACGATATAAAACACCTGTTCTTCCTAGAACTCGAAGAAGTCATTAATAACATCCCGCGGCACGATATAAATCGTGGTAGGTGACTTTAATGCTCAAATTGGTAGGATTGCAGAACTTTAAACACATATCGGCCCTAACAGTTTGCATCATACCAGCAACAATACCGGTTCTCGCGCAGCCGAGCTGGTTATGATGTATGATCTAGTAATTTGCAGCCCTTTCTTCCCTCACAAGAGAATTCACAAGGCAACGTAGAAATCAAATGACGAAAGAACGAAAAATCAAATCGCTCACGTCATGATCTCTAAGAGACACTCTACAAGTGTAACTGACGTTCGATCATACAGAGGTGCTGATATGGACACCGATCATATGCTTGTCATCTTTAAGTACAAGTGCAAATTATTATCTACATTTAAAAGACAAGCAAAAAAGACCGTGCTCTGGAATGTCGATGCATTTAAACATCCGGAAACGCTGAATAGATACCAGGAAATAATAACACAAAACATAGAAGCTAAGGATAACATCCTTTCTGAGATGCCACTAAACATACAAGAAGAATGGCAAACGCATCAATCAACCATTATAGTTGCAGTACAAACTACAATCGGAAAACGACCACTGAAATCACACAACGAATGGTTTGACGACGAGTGCCACCAAACCGTTGCGCATAAACAAAAACTGCGAGAAAAATAATTAACAAGGAACACCCTAAGCTCCCAAATTGATTATCTAAGTGCCAGGAAAGCCTCTGCAATACTTCTTTGTAAAAAGAAACGCGAACACATGAAGGGCTGCATCGAAAACATCAACCAACATGCGGCCAACGGAAATTCAAAAGAGTGCTTTGCCAATGCGCGGAATCTGACAAAAGATTTCCACCCAAGATCTACAGCCATCAAAAATGAAATTAATGAACTTACAACAAGGGAACGGGATGTGCTGGCAATGTGGCGATCCCACTTTCAAGACCTACTGAATAGGACGAATGAAGTTCATCCTATTCGAGCAATTGCTCCATCAACTGAGGAGATCTTTTTCCCTTACCCAGCAATAGAAGAAGTGGAAGCTGCCATTAAAAAACTGAAAAATGGAAAATCACCAGGTATCGATGGAATTCCCGAAGAACTATTAAAAAAATGGAGGAGCAGTTCTTGTCTCACGTATATACGATCTGATTCTTGCAATCTGGGACAAAGAAGAACTACCTACTGAATGGAAAACAGCTCTCATTGTTCCGCTACATAAGAAAGGTGACCGTCTAAAGTGTGCGAATTATCGTGGCATCGTACTGTTGAACACTGCATATAAAAAACTAGCTAATGTCGTACTTGCTCGGCTCATCCTCTTCGCCGAATCTATCATCGGTAACTAACAGTGTGGTTTTCGTCCCAACCGCTCAGCCACAGATCAATGTTTTACATTAAGGTTGATTCTGGAAAAATGTTGGGAGTACAACATCAGCATTCACCAGCTCTACGTTGATTTCAAGCAAGCATATGATAGCATCATCCGCGACAACCTTTGGTCCGCACTCATATGCCTTGGTATCCCAGAGAAACTTGTTTCTCTGTGCAAACTCACAACATCGGGATCAAATTGTAGAATAGTAATCGTGTAGAATATTATTAGATTGAAGTAGAGCGTGTAGAATATTAGAACGTGTAGAATATTGTTATTATTATAACAAATCTAGTCAAGTTCTTGGCTACGCAGATTATATTGTCCTTATCGGACGTAGAACAAGCGATATTAAGGATAGTCTCTCTCAGCTTGAAAGAAATGCTAAACGACTTGGATTATGCATCAACACCAGCAAAACTAAAGTGTTAACAACATCTAGGAAAACTTCAAATACCTCGGGTCTGTAATAACATCATCGAATGACATGCAGGCAGATATTAAAGCCCGTGTCTCTGCCGCAAACAGAGTTTTCTACGCATATTCAAAACCTTTGCGATCAAAACATCGTGTAAACTCACACTTTACAAAGCATTAATCTGACCTGTGCTAACATTTGGAAGTGAAAGCTGGACACTGACTTCCTCCGATTGAAGAATTTTATCAACATTCGAGAGGAAGGTCATACGAACAATTTATGGTCCATGTAAGGTTGCTGAAAATCAGTATAGAATCCGAATGCATCATGAAATCAAACAGTTTTTGTTGGAGGCTGCGATGTAATCGGATTCATTAAATCCAACCGGATTAGATGGTTTGGTCATGTAGAAAGGGCTCCATTAGATAGAAGGGTAAAAAAGCGTCCCAACAACAGCCAGTTAGTGCTCGTCGGAGAGGAAGACCTAGAACAGCATTTTTGAATAGGATTTTTTTAGATTAAAAATATGAGAATTCCAATTCAAATTATTTCCAATTTCAACTACTAACAGTGTTATAGATTCCTTTTCCACAAGATCAATTGCATCAAACTTTAATGCTGCATATGGTTTTGAAAATCTCCACACTAGGGGATTTTCTTTTGCATATTGGCAAAACTACAGCCTTTCGTAATAGATGATAATCGATTCACATTTGAGGAGGCCGAGTTTTCTTGATGTGCTCATTGCCATTGCCATTGTATGATTATTTTAGAGTAACTCATTTGAATGCTTTCACATTCGTCTATTTGTTTGTCATACATACTAATTGAAAAGTCGTAGGCATACTCAGTCTATGATCTGGCAGCAATCAATAGCTTTGTTTTGGTGTAATTAAAATATTTGACCGAATTTTTGTCACCCCAATCGGCGACTTTTTGTTTTCTTCAGGTTTTCATTTTTTGAAAAAAAAAAAAAAAAAAATTGAAGAATTGAAAAAAAAACAGAAATTTCTAACGATGGTTGAAAAACTTATCTTATTAGACAAATGGTGATGAAATTTTAACTTCGAAATACCATCGCCCCGGTGGCGTAATTGGATAGCGTGTCTGTCAAAACGGATTTGAAACATGGCACTGATGTGGATAGTTCGAATCACGCTCTGAAAAACGTATGAGACAAAAGTGGAATTTTTTCTGCGAAAACCCCAATATATGTGTACCCTTGGAAGTTATACAATTGTTATTATTTTTATAAGATTTCAACTCCATACAAGCAGTTTGAACTATGTAACTTAGGAGAACTGTTTTAAATACATCTGTAGATTCAATAAATTTTTAATTTTCAACGCCTTGTTGCAGACCTTCAATAAAAGTTAAAAACACAACAATATTTGTTTGTTCATATCTATTTACATATAGTAAGCACTGATTTTTTTTCAAACCCCCGTTTCAACTGTTCAATTCATATAAATTTTTCTAAGAACAACCGATTACCGAGTTGAAATTACAAATCCTTGTGTTAGTAAAATTGACGGTTCTTTAATAATATAAAAACAAAAAAACCTGGGCCATATTTAAATAATGCTTGCCAACCCGACTTCCTTAATATACCTCTGCGCAGAAATAAAACTGATAATAACACTAGACTTTGATTAAAATTATTACGTCATATCTTTATCTCAATTCAAAACAGCAATTTAATTTAGCGATAGATGGTATAGACCTTTTTTCCCGAAAATAACTTGACATTTCTGATCAGCTGATTTGTATTTCGAAAACTTTAAATAATTGTTATTTCTTGCAAATCAAGATTGTTTTGCGTTGTCTTTAAGTTGTTTTTACTAAAGTTACATTATTATTATTTTTTCAATAAATTTTAATACATAATTACTGATTTCTAATTATCATCTGACAGGTTACATGCAGCAATCCATGCAGCAATATAACGATTTGAAGTTTAAAGAAAAAACTCTATTAGTGTAGTAGTTTATTTGTGTGTTTGGTTTTGAGTATAGTTAATTGAAGGGGAAATAGTTACTACACACAACCATTTTCATTTCCACTCAAATCTCACATTTACCTTTACATATACGAATTTAAGATATAATTCCATTCGTTCACTACTTTCAGTTTCATTTGATCGTACCGTACGACTTAACAGTGGTTTAAAAATCTTAAAAATAAGAAATAAGATTGTGTAAGATGGTTAGTATTTGATATTATTGCGGGCTAGTATTTATTTTTGTGTATTAGTTTTATTAATTTGACAAAAGACAATAAAATTAAGTCATTAGTATTTGTTATAAGTTAATGTTTATTTACTTTTCATTACTAGAACTGGACTAAGATATTAATTCCTGTGCCATGGGGTAATATCGCAGGAAAATGGTGGGGTCCAAGAAATGTACGCCCCATCGTTTGTGTACATGGTTGGTTGGACAATGCTGGAACATTTGATCGGCTTATTCCTTTGTTGCCGCAACATTTAGGATATATAGCTATCGATATGCCTGGACACGGTTTATCTTCATGGTTACCAACTGGTGCTTCATATAATTTTTTTGATTTGATTTTTGTTTTTAAAATCATTAAACAAAATTACAAATGGGAAAAGATTTCAATTATGGGTCATTCTATGGGTTCAGCTATGTCTTTTCTGTATTCAGGGATTTATCCAGAAGATGTTGATTTATTAATAGCATTGGATGTCTTAAAATCACCTGCAATAAAACCTAATCAAATAATAAAAATGTTACAGTTTAATGTCGAGAATCATTTAAAATCTACAAAAGATATTATAGATGGAAAAGAAATACCAAGTTTTACACAAGAAGAAATTGTGAATAAATTAATAACCAATTCAGGTAACACACTTACAAAAGAAGCAGCTTTTTGTTTTTTAGAGCGTGGCAGTATTAAATCAAAAACAAATCAAGATAGATACGTTTTCACACATGATAATCGTATTAAATCCGGTGTTACTCGAATGGTTGATACCAAAGTAATCGAAGAAATGGGGAAACGAATTATATTTCCTGTGATTTATTTTCAATCCACTATAATTAATCCGGAGGCTCCATTTTATGAAGAAAAGAAAACTAATGATTTACTTCGTGATACAAATCCGAACTATGAATCTTATATGGCAGAAGGTTCTCATCATTTCCATTTGACTAATGCTGACGGTATTAAACATAAAATTTCAAATTTCATCAATAAACATCGCCCAGCATCAGTTGAAAATAGTAAACTTTGATGGTGAAATATGAAAAGCAATAATTTTCTAAAAAACTAAAGGATACTCTCAGTATTTCCTTACTGGTTATCGTAATTTAATAGAACAAACTATACCTCAGGACATCAATATGAGCGATGATACTTATTATTTTTGTAAAATTACTTAATTATATTATATGAAAATGGGAACAAGTAAAATAAACTCTTTTTGTTTGTTCTTAAATGCAGGAGCGAATCAATTCCAAAACTTTATACAGTGATGATTAGGCACCAGCTCTGAACGTAGAATCTCTGTGGATCACTTGTCGTAGTGTAATTATTTTATATTTTTGAGCAATTTGATCTCACACATTTTGACCACATTTTGTGCTGGGTCGTAGCGGATTTTTTTTATACATTTTAAACTTTTAAGACTCGATTCGGATCGGAGGTGTTTAGTGTTTTTTCGAATGTGGTCCTCCATAATGGTGGTATTACCTCACTGGGCGGGAGCGTTTAGACTCATTGAAAGAGAATCTGCCACAAAATTCACAAAATCAGTGGTCCAAGTATCTAAAATATCTTTAAAGATAACGGATTACGGATACGTGGATTAACGTCCACGTTCAAAGGAGTTTCACATCTACGTTTTGAATTTCAGGTCCTCGCTCGGGGCCACCAATAAGGAGGTGTTTCTTGGTGGCAAGTACCCGATCTGACTGTAGGCTGTTGAACGAACGTGGAAACCAACAAACTGTACATGCTTTAGCTTAATACAAACCACTCTCTTACAGCTATCTACCACCAAAGTTTCATGTTAATGTAATGTAAGTTTGTTTTGTTTTCTTATCACAGTGAAGTTTCGAATAAGAACGACATATAATTTCAATGCCATTTTCGTGCTGGATGATAAATATCTACAAACGTTTTGTTCATTTTGAATTTCTTAACAAATTTCAATTTCCTACAAAACTTATTGTAAGTTCTAGCCATAATTACTTTTCAAAAAATCATTGATAAAGCAATGCAATTAGCAAGATTTCATGCAATTAACAACAAATTAACTTCAGGTTTATATTCAAAGTCATTAAACAAACAAAATAAAAAAGTAAGAAAGGAACAGAAGTAAGATTAGTTTTAAAATTCGAAATTAATCTTGAATAAAAAAAACCAAAAAAAAACATAAATCAAAGAAAACATCATAATTAGATAGCAACAAAAAAAAATATTGCGACGCTGGTGCATAGGCTGACTTCTCCACAGCTCTGGAAACAAAGTGCTCTGGGTATATAGTGAGCTAATATCCATCAAATACTTTAATTAAAAGCTAATCAGCGTTATAGATTTCGCGTAGTTCTAATTATAAAAATATTAAAGAAAGCAGTAGTATCCCAACAAACATAAATCCTGTTGTACGAGAAAGAGTGAAAAAATTTTTTAATCGGAAATGAAAAATTGGAAGTTGGGGGCCACAACTGTTGTGAACCGTACTAAATGCTTATGTCCCAAGTTTCATCCAATTCGATTATCAGGTACAGATGTTATTGAGCTTTCAAAAAACAGGTGCTCGAGGGACTCACCACCACTTTGTTCTCTATCGCTCAAAAACTAATCAATTCCTTGTCATACATGGTTGCATCTATTTCCAAAGTGTCATCAAAATTCATTCACGAACGAATGGTCCAAAACACATTGAAAAAATGGTGACACAATAAGCAGGTGTTTAGGGGGCTCCCACCACTTATCTCAATATTGTCCAAAAACTAATCAGTTCTTTGTCATTTAAGTCTCCAATATTTTTCAAAGTGTCATTAAAATTGATTAATGAATGAAGTCTCTATGCTCCCAACAAACCCTAAAAACAAAGTGTGAAAAGTCAGCAGTTTTATGGTAGACCGGGGGCCACTTTGATCAATGTGTCCCAAAAGATGATAATTATCTTCTCACACTAATTGGAACCTTTTTCATACATAAGTTTCATCATAATCACATCTTTATTGTAAGCTGTAGTGTGCATAAAGACACTGAAAAAACTTCAAAAAATTTTACCGGAAATGAAACACTAGATGTTGGGATGCAGAACTGTTGTGAACCGTACCAATCGCTCATGCACCAAGTTTCATCCAATTCGATTATCAGGTACAGATGTTGTTGAGCTTTCCAAAAAACTGGTGCTCGGGGGATCCCCACCACTTTGTTCAAAATTGCTCTAAAATCAATCATTTCCTTGCCATACTTATTTGCATCTTTTTCTAAAGTGTCATCAGAATTCATTCACGAACGAATGCTGTATGCTCCCAACAAACATAAAAAACATGGTGGAAAAAACCACCTGTTGTATGGTGGACCGTCCAACCCTTTATCCATCCATTGCAATGTACTCCAAAAGCTGATAAAATCTTGCTCATGTTACTTAAAAGATTTTTCCAACGTTTCATGAAAATCGATCGGTAATTGTAGACTACAGTAGAGATAAGCCCCTGAAAACAAAACTTTTTAACTGGAAGTGACAAACCGGAAGTTGGTATGCAGAAATATTGAAAACAGGACTAAAACCTTATATACCAAGTTTCCATAAGATCAGAAACCGGAATTAGAAGTTATTGAAGATTTAAACAAAGAGGTTTTCGGGAGACCCCCGCCATTTTTTCCAAATTTGAAATGAATCCAGATCTTCCATTTTCAAATGAACCTGAATCATTTGCCAAAGTTTCATTAAGATCCTATTGAGGATAGAGAATGGTCCAAAACAAAAGAAAAATCAAAATTTTGGGCTTCGTTAGATTTTTTTTATCGATAGATTGCATTACTTCACACAATTTAAAATTTGTGGTGAAGTAAAATTGCATCTAAGATAGCAGTAAATGGAGTAACTTTTGCATAACCTTGATTAGAAATCATTTTTGTTTTTTTTTAAATTAGATTACCAAGGTGCTTTATATGATTAATGCACGTATTAATTGTATTCTAAATTGTCCTTTTTAATTTTTATGACTGAAAAGCTATAATTAAGAACCATTTACCAAAGACCTTACTGATGTTATTCCGTCCAGACAGGGACGTAATATAGCCTGAGGTCCTCCGGTCCGAGAGGTGGATGGCGCATGATGTGCTTAATATACCTATTAACGCCAGTGGTGCTTGCAAGATTTTATGCTTCACTTAATATTATAAGTTAAAAACTTAGACACAATTTAAATTTTTTTTTATTAATATGAGAAAATTAAATTAATAAAAAAATTTTGAAAAACGAACTAAAAAGTAAAAAATTAATTTTGCATTGATACAAAAAAAAAAGTGGCGAAGAAACAAACGATACGTTCGTTCAAGCGCATTTATAATTATATTTTCTTTCAAATTGTAAGAAGAACAAAAAATGTATATGGTATTTAACACAATTTAGCACAGATGCAAACATTAGATTTTTGACTATTAGCATTTTTGATAGATAAACAGTTTTCCGTTCCCATTTGTTACATAAAAAAAAAGTGGGTGTCGCATTTAATGGAACCAATATAGCAACGTTTATTGTCTTTCTCAACGTTTATTGTCTTCGACAAACGTTTAAATTTTTAAAAATATGCAGCAAAATGTTTGAAATCATCGAATTTTCGATCTTTGATAATTTATCATAAAAAGCAATGATTTGGTATGTTGGACTGTTAAAAAAAGTAAAATTTCAATGAAATTATTTTTTCGATTCGATGGTGAAGGTGACGTGATGATGTAGTGATACCCAACATTTTGCTGATGATTTATTATCATCATAGTCTCTTCCAATGTGTTAAATACTTTAATTTTTATAGTCATTATTTATAATTTAAGGGCATTTTCTATATAAAAATAATGAAAACGTATAGTATGTCCTTGATTATAATGATACACCAAGTATGAGCCAAATTTCAACACAGGAAGTGGGCCATTCAGAATGTGTGGATTTGCATATAAATGTTGAAGCTTTAGATAGAAATAAGATAATTTAAAAATTGAATTTTTTTCAGTTTTATTAAGTTTTTTTGTCTAAATCTTAAAGAAACACGTGCAGATAGACAGGTTCAACAAACATGATTTTCAAATTTTAGACTTATGAGAAATTGCTGAAAAATTAATGACAAAATTCGACCCAACACAACTGTCAAATCTCAATTTAAATAAAATTGTGTAATAATAAAAGTGTGTAAAAACACCAATGTATGCAATGAAAAGTTTATGAAATTTGAAATAATAATTAGCATGTGAAAGCTCGATATTCATACCGGCTTAATCCTCTGTGAAATGTTTTTTTTCTACTAGTAAAAAAATCGTTTTCGCTTAATAAAAAACTGTTGCTGTTATGGTATTTGGTGTAATTTTAAAAAGTTTTTAAAGCAAAGCAATGCCCAATTTTTTCAAAAATTCTGGAGCAATCAATTTATTTAATTTTAATTGTGTATTAAATTACTAACAAACCCAAAATGTTTAGATAAAACAATTTTCTTAAAATAAAATTTCACAAAACATATGTCTGTAAATATGTATATGTATGTTTTTTGGGAAATTGACATAACGTATTTTTTTCTTTTGACTTTTGAGTGTATGTTTTCTGAAATATTTGCGCTTTATTACGCATTGTAATTTCAATTGGAAAAAATTCTTGCGATAACCCGATTTTTGAATCGTAAGACTGTATTTTACTATTTTTTAAATTACTATTTTTTATTCGCCGCAAGCAAAATATTTAAAAAAAAATTGTTGAATCTAAATCATAATTAAAAATTTGCATAAATATTGAAAAAAAAAATATGTGGTAAAAGCAACCTTTGACCAAAATATTTATTATTTTTTTTCAAACAAATTGTATAGCTATTACAACAAAAAATAACAAATATTTTGATTGGCTTATGAACTTTTGATAACATTTTTATTTTTATATAATTTATACAAATTTAAATGTTTTTTACCCTTTTGGACGTAACTATAAGGACAACAAAATATAAGAATAAAAAGTGACAGTTTACAACCACAAATTACAGTAATAAAGTAACACTTGAATATGTAGCCGAAAAAAAAACTATTTTTTTAGCATCTTACTATTGGGTATTCTGGATTCATAACGCCCTCGCATATCGCGTATATAAGACTTTATTAGTTATTTACGTACCAAGGTTGTTAAAATCTGATAACGACAGTGGTGCGTACAACGATTTATTTTTCATTAAATGTATTAATAATAAATTAGAGTAATTAATAATTATTGAAAAAAAGTTTCATTTTGGTTTCCCTTCAAATAGGTTGCTATGAAAAAATATTTTGATTTCTCTCTAAATGTACATATTTATTTATAAGTAGTTGCTAAGTAGTCTTTGAATTTTCGAACAGCTTTAATCGTTTTAATAAAACAATTTGTTTTAATAAAGCTAAAATTGGTTCCTGTCATATAATATCAAAAAAAATATACGAAAACTTAAGAAAGTATGGATTTACCAGATCTTGTCTCACAAAATGCAGCTAAGGCCATTGCCAACTTGCTGCCAATCAAATGCAAGGTCCATTACGACCAGGAATACAGCCTATTTATAGAATGGAAGACCCGGAATAATATTGCAGCTATAGATGAGACCGTCATGTTGGCGTACTTCCAAGAATTGGTATGTTCTTTAAAGTCGTTATATATTGCACTGTAAGCCGTATTTATATTCCTTTTTTTACTTTTAGTCTGAAAAGTTTGCCCTTAATTCACAAAATACTCGATGCTGAAAACCACTTTATTAGTTAATACCAATGTCGATCTTACAAAATTCAGCCGCCTCATTGCCATTGCTCAAAACGACGTTAAAAAATTACGTAACAAAAAAATCCAAAGTGTTAGAGCCGGACCATATCCAATGTTTCATTCAAGATGCCCCTGATAGTGATTACCTTCTGCACAAAGTAGTTATTTTAATGGGTGTGTTTGGGGCCTTGCGGAGGGA
The DNA here is from genome assembly GCA_963693315.1 of Diogma glabrata. NCBI lineage: Eukaryota > Metazoa > Arthropoda > Insecta > Diptera > Cylindrotomidae > Diogma > Diogma glabrata. The sequence continues at coordinate 249,734,791 of OY856186.1, forward strand.
TGAGTTGACGAAGATGTCAATAGACGACATTGAAGACAAGGGTTCCTGTGTAGTTGTTAAGGTACCGTCCACCAAAATTGGCCCTCATCAGGGTTCAATATTATAGACGAGGATAAAATCAGGGCCTTACAAATAATCAAAAAATATATGTTTATAAGGGGAGAAAAGGCTTCCAAACGTTTTTTCTAAATTATAAGAACGGAAAATGTACTGAACAGCCCGTGGGAAAGAACACCTTAGGCAATGTTCCAGCAACTGTGGCAAAGTTTTTGAAATTAAAAGATTTGAAAGGATATACTGCACATTGCCTAAGAAGAACATCGGCCACTCTATTGGTTGGAGCAGGGGCATCTTTCGAAACGTTGAAAATGCATGGGAAGTGGAAGAGCTCTTCAGTGGCAGAAGCGTATGTAGAAGAGAGTGTTGCTACCAAAAATAAGGCTTTTAAACTTTTAATGGATGCGTTGGAACTACCATAGCCACCAACAAACTATACCGCGACAAATACAAGCGATCAAGTGATTTCAGTGGAACACACAAATTCGAACACTCCAGATCTGCAAACCCATACATTTTCAGACAATAATTTTAATTATTGCAACTTTAATTTTTATATAAACTAATTTCAAATAAAATAATTTATAATAATTTATTGTAATAGTTATTTTGGTGTCCCTTCAAATACGTTGCTATGAAAATGTTTACATAGCAACGGGCCGTTATGAGGACCGTTATGGCTAAATAACAACCGGCATTTATGATGTGATATGACGTTCATAACATTATTCAAATCGAAGCTGGTTATGAAAAATAACATTCTAATGAAAAATAAAATAACTTTATATAAAAGTGAAGCATAAATTAATTTGGCGGTTTACTTAAACTCTTGAAGAGGATTGATATAGTAATTTTGTTTGAACAAAATTTTGATTAGACAAATTGTAAAAATAATAATAATAATACAACAAAAAATATGATGGACGGTTGATTTAGCAGATGTTTCAACTTCTGGTGCTCTTAGATTGCCGCTTAAGCAGGAACCGTATGAAATTGGTGATTCCTTGCATTAGCGCACATAACGTAATAATCTCTATTTGTAAAAACGCTTGAAATAACTAGTCAATGAATTCTGGATATTAGAGTTACATTTCCTAGTATTTTTTAGAGATCATTTCAGTAAATAATTAACCACAGAAAGAAGCGTTGCAAAATCAGCATGTTTTAATAAGCGCAGTTCTTTATTTTTGTTCAGTTAGTTGGAAAATCACACACTTTATGCAGTTTTCTGTAAATGACGTAATATATAGGCCATGGCCTAATGGCCATGTCTCACAAATGACTCCATAATGAGCCAAACATTTGATCAGCAACACTATCACCTTGTTTTTTGGTTGAGAAAAAATGAGTATTTAGTATAAACTAATTGTTTTATGGACTGTTTATAATCTGCAGCACAACTGCTTAAATATTGATTAGTGTTATCTTCATATTACGAGTTGTATTATAATATTTTGTTTTAAAGTTCTTGTTTTTAGTTTCCAAAAATTATATTATCCTTTCCAATTTTTTTGTCATTTACTGATACGACAGATACCTATAATTTAACGTTAAGTAATACTTGTAAGTACAAACAATAAAGCTAAATAAACCTTTGTCCTTTCTTTTATACAGTCTTATCAACTTGTAATTATTTATATTATCAAATTGTTTATTTAATTCCATTGTTTTCACATCACTTGGTATATCCAAGTAGATGTGTTGTTTTTAATTTAAAAAAGATAATGCTTGAAACCGTCTTCTCCACCAAACGACACAAGTTTTACTGGTACTATTGCTAAGCCACGTGCATAATCAAACCGTACGCATCAACATATCTTCTGAAAATACTCAGTTTGAGTTATTTTACAAGTTTACTTGTGCAAGTACTCCCTAAAACTACCATTATCTGAAAGTAAATGGGTTGAATTCTGAATTAAATCGTCATGCTTCCTTCTCGTCTTGGCGAAGATATCTATTATCATTGATATATTTCGTGGACATCACTAACCTAATTCTAGTTTTCCAAAAGTGAATTTTTGTATGCCTACGAGTGCGTGTAATCTAATGCAAGACTGTTTGCTACAAAGTTATTGACCAGTCCTCGCAGCTATGCCAATTAGCATTTTGTTCATCCGCAGCATACACTGGACTATATGTAAAACATAGCCGTAACGATGTCAGTTTTAAGGCTAAGTTCTGTATAGTATATGGCATTTTGGTAGTTGATGCCCAGATCAGCTCAGCGTGCAGTAGCATGAAAATGTTAACACTCGCCTGTAGTAGACTCTTTCTCGGTTGACCCAATTCTACAATGTTCCACATCAGTCTGGAAAGTACTGATCTAACGCGTTCGGTTTATCACTAGCATATGTCAAATGCTCACTAAAACTCAGTATGTGATCAAAAATGATTTCCACATATTTCAAATTTGAACAAGATTATATAATTCTCGATTAGTAAATTCAGTACAGGATTTTCAAAGTGACTATTTCCTTGTTTGAACCATATCAATGTCAGAAGATGTATAGGCAAAAACTTAAAACCAGTCTCTGAAGCTTATATTTTTCGGACAATTTTGATTTTTGCATAGATTTAGTATAAATACTACACGTTTGTACGTTTTTGTCATAAGTGCAAAAATGCATCTTTTGGTGACATAGATGCATCAAAGACTTTTAAAGACAAAGCTACAACGCGCTTTACACTATTTACCACAACAATTTTGGGGACCTCGATACTATATCAACCATACCTGCCATGCCTATTTATTTAATCTTCCATCCCCTTTTTCGACTTTATCTATCTATTTTCTATCTATCATTTATATATCTAATACGTTAAAATTATTTGCGATAGTAATATGGATTTTTCTAAAATTATCTCGCGTTATGGAAGCACTTGGTGGAACGTAGGAGTTGTAGAAACAATATGCCTGCAATTTTCTCACGCACCAAACTATCAAGCCGTGTTTTGGATTAAAACTTAGAAGATGGAGTACACAGGTCCAAATGGGTGTTTTCAACACAATTTCTATTCTATTTCTATTACTTATATTCACATTTTGTTCTCTTGCTGTCTGGACAAGAATCTCCTGAGTCTCCAGAGATTCCAATTCACCACAAATTTAAACCACGGAAATTTTTTTGAAAACACTTACGGTAGCACCCTCAATCTTAGCTTTGAAATATTCTTTGATAATGGCACGCTTTTCCTTGCTCGAAAAAACGAATCTTGATATAGTTCTATTTCTGAACTTTAATAATTGAGGAAGACAGTGCGTTACATAATCAAGAAATGTTACACTAGCTGGGGTCCTATTCCCGAACACATAAATGTGAATTTTGACAATATTGTGAAGTTTGTATTTCATAACATTCAAAGACACAAGTTTTACTGGTACTATTGCTAAGCCACGTGCATAATCAAACCGTACGCATCAACATATCTTCTGAAAATACTCAGTTTGAGTTATTTTACAAGTTTACTTGTGCAAGTACTCCCTAAAACTACCATTATCTGAAAGTAAATGGGTTGAATTCTGAATTAAATCGTCATGCTTCCTTCTCGTCTTGGCGAAGATATCTATTATCATTGATATATTTCGTGGACATCACTAACCTAATTCTAGTTTTCCAAAAGTGAATTTTTGTATGCCTACGAGTGCGTGTAATCTAATGCAAGATTGTTTGCTACAAAGTTATTGACCAGTCCTCGCAGCTATGCCAATTAGCATTTTATTCATCCGCAGCATACACTGGACTATATGTATTTGTTACATCTGTCAATAAATATGTATAAACCAACAAGATAATCGAGCTTTTTAAACGCCCCTCGTACAACACACTGTCACGTATGCATAAACAAATAAAACTTTGAACTCGCACAAAAAATATACAAAATCACTCACACTTATTAAGTTGTTTATGTTTGTAAAAAAACTCTAATACTTTATCGTTTTTGTGTATGGACGAATACTTTATCTCATACTTATATGTAGCGTTATATCTAATTAACTTGATAAGAGTGCATACATATACAACATCACTTAGGTTATTGCAAATTTTTAAAAATTTAGTTCTACTATAGCAAGACTATAGCATTGTTTAAAATAATAAAGATTGTGTTCATTTGTGGCTTTTTTTTTAATTATAAGAAAACGTTTGATATGGTAAGAAAAATGCGGAGACAAATTAAGTCAGTGATTAAGCTAAGAGTATTAAATAAGTGGTTCCGGGTTCGACTGGCTTTGATATGCCGAAAATTTGATTAAAAATATACGAATGTCTCGTAATTTTATTAACTAGACGCAAATAACTTGAACTCGATGATTTTTATGCCGATTAGTTGTATCAAAAAAAGCACAACGACTCAAATGAGAATGTATTTTTGTTAAAAGTTGTAGTGGAGTCATATTAGATTTTAACTTCGGAAAAATTCTCCGATCGATAACTTCTTTTGGAACGTGTTGTAAAGAGTGTATGTTGTATGAAACAACATATCAAAATGCGTCCTCGAGAAAATGGGTGCTACTTTTTTTATACCCCTGCACGAGGGTGAAAAATATTTCATTAAAAATAAGTCAAGGAACAAACAGATTGACTAATTCTAAGTCTTTTTTGTTATACAATCTTTTTTCTGAAAGTCAATACTTTTCGACTTATTCACGAGTAAACATGTCAGTTTTTCTACCGAAAACCACGTTTTCAGATGCTTTTTCATGAATTACTCAAAAAGTAAGTATCATACCGAAAAAAATTATGCTAATAAAAACGTTGACTTATAAAAAACCAAACAAATGATGGGTGAATGGTATCTGTAGACCCATTACAAACGGACTAAGAGCTTCTTGAAGTTTGGCTCTTATTCGTCAAACGCCAAAGTGGAAAGCTTCAACGTCAAATGAACAAAAAACAATGCAATTTTCGAGGGCTAAATGCATAACACTTTTAAAAGTGCTTAAAATAAAATTCATAGCATCAAAACTAAGCAAGTTATGACGAAAGAAAGCTGTTACATAACGTTTTCTGCGAAACCCTCTCATTACCACCTCCCTTACAAATATTTGAACCTTCTCAAGTCACTTTATTAATATGCTCTAGAAGTTTGGCCGGTTAACAGTGCTAGGATTGGCCTTGAAGTCAAAAATGCGTTTTTGTAATTTTGCAAAAAATGTTAATTTCTTCAAAATAACTGAAACACCATTAATGATACGCAATACTTTGTTGGGTACACAATTGTTGGTTGCCTCCCAGCACGTGGAAATTCACTCACAGCTCCGTGAATTTGAAACCGCTGGACTAAGCTAAGTATCGTTGAAGAGTACAAGCTCTTTGCGTTAGCACAATGGACTGTTGATCAACTAGATAAAATTCGATTATTTTAATACGTTGTTCAGTCGTAAAATTTCCATATTTAAAGTTCATAGAGAACGCTTTAATAATTTGAAATTAAAAACTACAACTCATTAATTGTGAAAAGATGCTCGAATTTTAAATGATCTGTTGACTTTTGGGCTACCTTTTATTATTGACCTCAGTCCGGGTAGGAGCTGTCAATATTAAACAATGAACTAATCTCGGGCTCGTATTGACGAGCTGATGAATTTTTGAAGCTAGTGTTAAGTGTACATTAGCTATGTATGGCACATCAAAATCGGAAAAAGATTTAAATGAATATAGATACAAATGATTTATAAGAAGAGTTTCTAAACGACGAAAATTAACTCTTGCATTTTTTACTCCTACAACAAGCGCAGCACTGCAGTACTGTAGAAAAGTACACTTACAAGTGCAACAGTGGTTGGGTGAAAAATTATTACCAAATGAATGGGGGTGGAATAAAAAGATTTTTTACTCTGTAAGTATGTCTGAACCACCTGCTCCCGAAAAACTTTTACAAAGTTTATTTTGCACCTGTAAAAGTGGTTGTAAAAATTGCTGTTGTTGTAGAAAATCTGGCTTGTACTGGAGCACTAACGGTTTGAATTGTAGTGGAGAAGATTGTTCAAACAGTCCTCATGTTAATGATTCATCAGAAAACTCAACAAACATTTTTGATGATGCAACTCAAATTGCAGACATTTTAGAATTGACAGATATTACAGAATCTGAATCTATAGCATAAATTTATTTAAATTATGTAAAATAATTAATAAAATAATAAACTGTCTCTCAATTATTAAAGAAAAATGTTAAATTATAAAACAAATATACATCTTAAAAGTTTATATAAGAACTGAATCTAAAAAATTATGGTGCAAATTATGAAACTTTTTGCAATCCATACAATTTTAGAGCGATCTAGTTTCGAACCAATGAGAAAAATTTTAAACTTTAAAAAAGTTTATCATTCTCATCAGGGCTAGCCGACTAGATCAGCTCTACCAAAAAATGTCAACGCTAATGCATATAAACCAAAAATTGGGTTACAACTCTAGCGAAGTGTAAAAACAAAAAATTTACATAAACATACATTTAATAAATTCAGGTTTAGTCAATTAATTTCTCTGGTGATCACTGTTTTGTTATACTCTAGACATTCTAGTATTGAATAACAAAATTGTATCTGTGAGAAGAAGATGACTAGTCTTCACTTGTGTCTATTGACACATGATCAACAATTAATTCAGTAAATTATTTGTGATATAACATCACCCCGATGGAAAATCTCCCATCAAGAATAATATAAGAACTGAATCTAAAAAATTATGGTGCAAATTATGAAACTTTTTGCAATCCATACAATTTTAGAGCGATCTAGTTTCGAACCAATGAGAAAAATTTTAAACTTTAAAATAGTTTATCATTCTCATCAGGGCTAGCCGACTAGATAAACTCTACCAAAAAATGTCAACGCTAATGCATATAAACCAAAAATTGGGTTACAACTCCAGCGAAGTGTAAAAACAAAAAATTTACATAAACATACATTTAATAAATTCAGGTTTAGTCAATTAATTTCTCTGGTGATCACTGTTTTGTTATACTCTAGACATTCTAGTATTGAATAACAAAATTGTATCTGTGAGAAGAAGATGACTAGTCTTCACTTGTGTCTATTGACACATGATCAACAATTAATTCAGTAAATTATTTGTGATATAACATCACCCCGATGGAAAATCTCCCATCAAGAATAATATAAGAACTGAATCTAAAAAATTATGGTGCAAATTATGAAACTTTTTGCAATCCATACAATTTTAGAGCGATCTAGTTTCGAACCAATGAGAAAAATTTTAAACTTTAAAAAAGTTTATCATTCTCATCAGGGCTAGCCGACTAGATAAACTCTACCAAAAAATGTCAACGCTAATGCATATAAACCAAAAATTGGGTTACAACTCTAGCGAAGTGTAAAAACAAAAAATTTACATAAACATACATTTAATAAATTCAGGTTTAGTCAATTAATTTCTCTGGTGATCACTGTTTTGTTATACTCTAGACATTCTAGTATTGAATAACAAAATTGTATCTGTGAGAAGAAGATGACTAGTCTTCACTTGTGTCTATTGACACATGATCAACAATTAATTCAGTAAATTATTTGTGATATAACATCACCCCGATGGAAAATCTCCCATCAAGAATAATATAAGAACTGAATCTAAAAAATTATGGTGCAAATTATGAAACTTTTTGCAATCCATACAATTTTAGAGCGATCTAGTTTCGAACCAATGAGAAAAATTTTAAACTTTAAAAAAGTTTATCATTCTCATCAGGGCTAGCCGACTAGATAAACTCTACCAAAAAATGTCAACGCTAATGCATATAAACCAAAAATTGGGTTACAACTCTAGCGAAGTGTAAAAACAAAAAATTTACATAAATATACATTTAATAAATTCAGGTTTAGTCAATTAATTTCTCTGGTGATCACTGTTTTGTTATACTCTAGACATTCTAGTATTGAATAACAAAATTGTATCTGTGAGAAGAAGATGACTAGTCTTCACTTGTGTCTATTGACACATGATCAACAATTAATTCAGTAAATTATTTGTGATATAACATCACCCCGATGGAAAATCTCCCATCAAGAATAATATAAGAACTGAATCTAAAAAAGTATGGTGCAAATTATGAAACTTTTTGCAATCCATACAATTTTAGAGCGATCTAGTTTCGAACCAATGAGAAAAATTTTAAACTTTAAAATAGTTTATCATTCTCATCAGGGCTAGCCGACTAGATAAACTCTACCAAAAAATGTCAACGCTAATGCATATAAACCAAAAATTGGGTTACAACTCTAGCGAAGTGTAAAAACAAAAAATTTACATAAACATACATTTAATAAATTCAGGTTTAGTCAATTAATTTCTCTGGTGATCACTGTTTTGTTATACTCTAGACATTCTAGTATTGAATAACAAAATTGTATCTGTGAGAAGAAGATGACTAGTCTTCACTTGTGTCTATTGACACATGATCAACAATTAATTCAGTAAATTATTTGTGATATAACATCACCCCGATGGAAAATCTCCCATCAAGAATAATATAAGAACTGAATCTAAAAAATTATGGTGCAAATTATGAAACTTTTTGCAATCCATACAATTTTAGAGCGATCTAGTTTCGAACCAATGAGAAAAATTTTAAACTTTAAAAAAGTTTATCATTCTCATCAGGGCTAGCCGACTAGATAAACTCTACCAAAAAATGTCAACGCTAATGCATATAAACCAAAAATTGGGTTACAACTCTAGCGAAGTGTAAAAACAAAAAATTTACATAAACATACATTTAATAAATTCAGGTTTAGTCAATTAATTTCTCTGGTGATCACTGTTTTGTTATACTCTAGACATTCTAGTATTGAATAACAAAATTGTATCTGTGAGAAGAAGATGACTAGTCTTCACTTGTGTCTATTGACACATGATCAACAATTAATTCAGTAAATTATTTGTGATATAACATCACCCCGATGGAAAATCTCCCATCAAGAATAATATAAGAACTGAATCTAAAAAATTATGGTGCAAATTATGAAACTTTTTGCAATCCATACAATTTTAGAGCGATCTAGTTTCGAACCAATGAGAAAAATTTTAAACTTTAAAAAAGTTTATCATTCTCATCAGGGCTAGCCGACTAGATAAACTCTACCAAAAAATTTCAACGCTAATGCATATAAACCAAAAATTGGGTTACAACTCTAGCGAAGTGTAAAAACAAAAAATTTACATAAATATACATTTAATAAATTCAGGTTTAGTCAATTAATTTCTCTGGTGATCACTGTTTTGTTATACTCTAGACATTCTAGTATTGAATAACAAAATTGTATCTGTGAGAAGAAGATGACTAGTCTTCACTTGTGTCTATTGACACATGATCAACAATTAATTCAGTAAATTATTTGTGATATAACATCACCCCGATGGAAAATCTCCCATCAAGAATAATATAAGAACTGAATCTAAAAAATTATGGTGCAAATTATGAAACTTTTTGCAATCCATACAATTTTAGAGCGATCTAGTTTCGAACCAATGAGAAAAATTTTAAACTTTAAAATAGTTTATCATTCTCATCAGGGCTAGCCGACTAGATAAACTCTACCAAAAAATGTCAACGCTAATGCATATAAACCAAAAATTGGGTTACAACTCTAGCGAAGTGTAAAAACAAAAAATTTACATAAACATACATTTAATAAATTCAGGTTTAGTCAATTAATTTCTCTGGTGATCACTGTTTTGTTATACTCTAGACATTCTAGTATTGAATAACAAAATTGTATCTGTGAGAAGAAGATGACTAGTCTTCACTTGTGTCTATTGACACATGATCAACAATTAATTCAGTAAATTATTTGTGATATAACATCACCCCGATGGAAAATCTCCCATCAAGAATAATATAAGAACTGAATCTAAAAAATTATGGTGCAAATTATGAAACTTTTTGCAATCCATACAATTTTAGAGCGATCTAGTTTCGAACCAATGAGAAAAATTTTAAACTTTAAAAAAGTTTATCATTCTCATCAGGGCTAGCCGACTAGATAAACTCTACCAAAAAATGTCAACGCTAATGCATATAAACCAAAAATTGGGTTACAACTCTAGCGAAGTGTAAAAACAAAAAATTTACATAAACATACATTTAATAAATTCAGGTTTAGTCAATTAATTTCTCTGGTGATCACTGTTTTGTTATACTCTAGAATTCTAGTATTGAATAACAAAATTGTATCTGTGAGAAGAAGATGACTAGTCTTCACTTGTGTCTATTGACACATGATCAACAATTAATTCAGTAAATTATTTGTGATATAACATCACCCCGATGGAAAATCTCCCATCAAGAATAATATAAGAACTGAATCTAAAAAATTATGGTGCAAATTATGAAACTTTTTGCAATCCATACAATTTTAGAGCGATCTAGTTTCGAACCAATGAGAAAAATTTTAAACTTTAAAAAAGTTTATCATTCTCATCAGGGCTAGCCGACTAGATAAACTCTACCAAAAAATGTCAACGCTAATGCATATAAACCAAAAATTGGGTTACAACTCTAGCGAAGTGTAAAAACAAAAAATTTACATAAACATACATTTAATAAATTCAGGTTTAGTCAATTAATTTCTCTGGTGATCACTGTTTTGTTATACTCTAGACATTCTAGTATTGAATAACAAAATTGTATCTGTGAGAAGAAGATGACTAGTCTTCACTTGTGTCTATTGACACATGATCAACAATTAATTCAGTAAATTATTTGTGATATAACATCACCCCGATGGAAAATCTCCCATCAAGAATAATATAAGAACTGAATCTAAAAAATTATGGTGCAAATTATGAAACTTTTTGCAATCCATACAATTTTAGAGCGATCTAGTTTCGAACCAATGAGAAAAATTTTAAACTTTAAAAAAGTTTATCATTCTCATCAGGGCTAGCCGACTAGATAAACTCTACCAAAAAATGTCAACGCTAGTGCATATAAACCAAAAATTGGGTTACAACTCTAGCGAAGTGTAAAAACAAAAAATTTACATAAACATACATTTAATAAATTCAGGTTTAGTCAATTAATTTCTCTGGTGATTTTTCTGGTGATCACTGTTTTGTTATACTCTAGACATTCTAGTATTGAATAACAAAATTGTATCTGTGAGAAGAAGATGACTAGTCTTCACTTGTGTCTATTGACACATGATCAACAATTAATTCAGTAAATTATTTGTGATATAACATCACCCCGATGGAAAATCTCCCATCAAGAATAATATAAGAACTGAATCTAAAAAATTATGGTGCAAATTATGAAACTTTTTGCAATCCATACAATTTTAGAGCGATCTAGTTTCGAACCAATGAGAAAAATTTTAAACTTTAAAAAAGTTTATCATTCTCATCAGGGCTAGCCGACTAGATAAACTCTACCAAAAAATTTCAACGCTAATGCATATAAACCAAAAATTGGGTTACAACTCTAGCGAAGTGTAAAAACAAAAAATTTACATAAACATACATTTAATAAATTCAGGTTTAGTCAATTAATTTCTCTGGTGATCACTGTTTTGTTATACTCTAGACATTCTAGTATTGAATAACAAAATTGTATCTGTGAGAAGAAGATGACTAGTCTTCACTTGTGTCTATTGACACATGATCAACAATTAATTCAGTAAATTATTTGTGATATAACATCACCCCGATGGAAAATCTCCCATCAAGAATAATATAAGAACTGAATCTAAAAAATTATGGTGCAAATTATGAAACTTTTTGCAATCCATACAATTTTAGAGCGATCTAGTTTCGAACCAATGAGAAAAATTTTAAACTTTAAAAAAGTTTATCATTCTCATCAGGGCTAGCCGACTAGATAAACTCTACCAAAAAATGTCAACGCTAATGCATATAAACCAAAAATTGGGTTACAACTCTAGCGAAGTGTAAAAACAAAAAATTTACATAAATATACATTTAATAAATTCAGGTTTAGTCAATTAATTTCTCTGGTGATCACTGTTTTGTTATACTCTAGACATTCTAGTATTGAATAACAAAATTGTATCTGTGAGAAGAAGATGACTAGTCTTCACTTGTGTCTATTGACACATGATCAACAATTAATTCAGTAAATTATTTGTGATATAACATCACCCCGATGGAAAATCTCCCATCAAGAATAATATAAGAACTGAATCTAAAAAATTATGGTGCAAATTATGAAACTTTTTGCAATCCATACAATTTTAGAGCGATCTAGTTTCGAACCAATGAGAAAAATTTTAAACTTTAAAAAAGTTTATCATTCTCATCAGGGCTAGCCGACTAGATAAACTCTACCAAAAAATGTCAACGCTAATGCATATAAACCAAAAATTGGGTTACAACTCTAGCGAAGTGTAAAAACAAAAAATTTACATAAACATACATTTAATAAATTCAGGTTTAGTCAATTAATTTCTCTGGTGATCACTGTTTTGTTATACTCTAGACATTCTAGTATTGAATAACAAAATTGTATCTGTGAGAAGAAGATGACTAGTCTTCACTTGTGTCTATTGACACATGATCAACAATTAATTCAGTAAATTATTTGTGATATAACATCACCCCGATGGAAAATCTCCCATCAAGAATAATATAAGAACTGAATCTAAAAAATTATGGTGCAAATTATGAAACTTTTTGCAATCCATACAATTTTAGAGCGATCTAGTTTCGAACCAATGAGAAAAATTTTAAACTTTAAAAAAGTTTATCATTCTCATCAGGGCTAGCCGACTAGATAAACTCTACCAAAAAATGTCAACGCTAATGCATATAAACCAAAAATTGGGTTACAACTCTAGCGAAGTGTAAAAACAAAAAATTTACATAAACATACATTTAATAAATTCAGGTTTAGTCAATTAATTTCTCTGGTGATCACTGTTTTGTTATACTCTAGAATTCTAGTATTGAATAACAAAATTGTATCTGTGAGAAGAAGATGACTAGTCTTCACTTGTGTCTATTGACACATGATCAACAATTAATTCAGTAAATTATTTGTGATATAACATCACCCCGATGGAAAATCTCCCATCAAGAATAATATAAGAACTGAATCTAAAAAATTATGGTGCAAATTATGAAACTTTTTGCAATCCATACAATTTTAGAGCGATCTAGTTTCGAACCAATGAGAAAAATTTTAAACTTTAAAAAAGTTTATCATTCTCATCAGGGCTAGCCGACTAGATAAACTCTACCAAAAAATGTCAACGCTAATGCATATAAACCAAAAATTGGGTTACAACTCTAGCGAAGTGTAAAAACAAAAAATTTACATAAACATACATTTAATAAATTCAGGTTTAGTCAATTAATTTCTCTGGTGATCACTGTTTTGTTATACTCTAGAATTCTAGTATTGAATAACAAAATTGTATCTGTGAGAAGAAGATGACTAGTCTTCACTTGTGTCTATTGACACATGATCAACAATTAATTCAGTAAATTATTTGTGATATAACATCACCCCGATGGAAAATCTCCCATCAAGAATAATATAAGAACTGAATCTAAAAAGTTATGGTGCAAATTATGAAACTTTTTGCAATCCATACAATTTTAGAGCGATCTAGTTTCGAACCAATGAGAAAAATTTTAAACTTTAAAAAAGTTTATCATTCTCATCAGGGCTAGCCGACTAGATAAACTCTACCAAAAAATGTCAACGCTAATGCATATAAACCAAAAATTGGGTTACAACTCTAGCGAAGTGTAAAAACAAAAAATTTACATAAACATACATTTAATAAATTCAGGTTTAGTCAATTAATTTCTCTGGTGATCACTGTTTTGTTATACTCTAGACATTCTAGTATTGAATAACAAAATTGTATCTGTGAGAAGAAGATGACTAGTCTTCACTTGTGTCTATTGACACATGATCAACAATTAATTCAGTAAATTATTTGTGATATAACATCACCCCGATGGAAAATCTCCCATCAAGAATAATATAAGAACTGAATCTAAAAAATTATGGTGCAAATTATGAAACTTTTTGCAATCCATACAATTTTAGAGCGATCTAGTTTCGAACCAATGAGAAAAATTTTAAACTTTAAAAAAGTTTATCATTCTCATCAGGGCTAGCCGACTAGATAAACTCTACCAAAAAATGTCAACGCTAATGCATATAAACCAAAAATTGGGTTACAACTCCAGCGAAGTGTAAAAACAAAAAATTTACATAAACATACATTTAATAAATTCAGGTTTAGTCAATTAATTTCTCTGGTGATCACTGTTTTGTTATACTCTAGACATTCTAGTATTGAATAACAAAATTGTATCTGTGAGAAGAAGATGACTAGTCTTCACTTGTGTCTATTGACACATGATCAACAATTAATTCAGTAAATTATTTGTGATATAACATCACCCCGATGGAAAATCTCCCATCAAGAATAATATAAGAACTGAATCTAAAAAATTATGGTGCAAATTATGAAACTTTTTGCAATCCATACAATTTTAGAGCGATCTAGTTTCGAACCAATGAGAAAAATTTTAAACTTTAAAAAAGTTTATCATTCTCATCAGGGCTAGCCGACTAGATAAACTCTACCAAAAAATGTCAACGCTAGTGCATATAAACCAAAAATTGGGTAACAACTCTAGCGAAGTGTAAAAACAAAAAATTTACATAAACATACATTTAATAAATTCAGGTTTAGTCAATTAATTTCTCTGGTGATCACTGTTTTGTTATACTCTAGACATTCTAGTATTGAATAACAAAATTGTATCTGCGAGAAGAAGATGACTAGTCTTCACTTGTGTCTATTGACACATGATCAACAATTAATTCAGTAAATTCAGTGTCACCGGTGTTAGTTACAGTTAAATCTCCATAAGCATTTTTGAAGATAATTTAATCTTGAGTTAGTTGCTTTTTTCCATTTTAAAATAGTATACAATGCCGCTGAGCTGTAAGTTTTTTTTTAAAAAACACTAAAGTTTACATGTATTTTGTATGGAATATATTCAAACGCAAAGGCCGAGTGCTAAACATTAATATTGAGGGCTCATATTTTAGGAGGACGT
>OY856186.1:249750108-249827608 GCA_963693315.1 Diogma glabrata
ACAGACCACCAGCCATTAACATATGCTCTTAGTAATAAGAACACAAATAGCAAAATGAAACGATGGAAAGCTATTCTCGAGGAATACAACTACGAATTAGTATATAAACCTGGAAAGTCAAACGTCGTAGCAGATTCCCTTTCCCGATTACCAAGTCCTGAAGAAATTAATGCTCTAACATCAACCCAACACAGTTTCGACAGTTCTTCACATAATCTAGTACCAACAGTTGATGCTCCAATTAATGTTTTCCGTAATCAACTTATATTGAAAACGGACGATATTGAAACCCGCTATCAAACAAAATCCCTTTTTTCTAACTATAATAGACACATTTTCGTACAACCAAACTATTCCAAGACGGACCTCATAACAATTTTCAAAAGATACTTAAACCCCAACGTTGTAAATGGTCTCCTTACGTCAGAATCTATTATGGGCGAGGTTCAACAAATATATCCGCTTCACTTTAAGAACTATAAAATTCGCTTTACGCAAAATATGGTAGAAGACATAGAAAATGAGGCACAACAGGATGAAATAATCAGCAGAGAGCATAGACGAGCTCATAGAAATGCATGCGAAAATCGAATGCAAATACTGCGTAAGTACTACTTTACCAAAATGGCATCAAAAATTTCTGCCAAAGTTAAAGACTGTACTATATGCAAAGAAAATAAATACGAACGGCACCCCAACCATCAAGAAATTCTCGCCACTCCTATACCTAATCACCCCGGACATACAATTCACATTGACATTTTCTCCACGGCAAAACATTTCGTCCTAACAGCAATTGATAAATTTACAAAATTTGCTCAAGCAAAATTAATAAAATCTCGTGCTATCGAGCACATAAAAAAGCCACTCCAAGACATATTGCTGTATTTTTGTGTACCTGTAGCTGTTATCGTAATAGATAACGAAAAATCTCTTAACTCAGCATCTATCACTGCCATGATGCAAGATGACTTTCACATTAAAGTATTTACAACTCCTCCTTTTAAAAGTGAAGTCAATGGACAAGTCGAACGGTTTCACTCAACTTTATCAGAAATCATGAGATGTTTAAAAGCAGAAGGTCCACCTCGTACATTTAAACAACTCCTCGAACGAGCGGTCAATGAGTACAACCACACGGTTCATTCGACAACTAACAAAAAACCAGTAGAGCTTTTTTTCGGACGAATTCCTAATATTAGCCCTGAACAATTCGAACAAATACGGTTGACCAATATTGAAAAATTAAAATCAAAACAACAAAAAGATATTAATTATCATAACAAGAAACGAAAACCCATCAAACAATATTCACCTGGAGATATAATCTATGTCAAACATAATAGAAGATTAGGAACGAAACTAACTGTTCGGTTCGTTCGAGAGGTAATAAGAGAAAATAAAAATTCAACCGTTATCACCGAATCTGGGAGAACAGTACACAAATCCAACATCCGTAACTAATACCAACCGTTTAATTTTTATTACAGACATCTACTTAACCATATTAATGCTGGAATTCAATTGCTTGATTTCACGAATTCCCTATTCGTGTCGATTAATATGGGTCATGCTAAAATACAAACTGGCTGTTTTAAGATAATCCATGTCATTGACCTAGACGAATACGAAAATGTTACACTCGAAATTTTATCGCTCATGAGTACCAATGAGTCTAGACAACATCATCTTGCTCCCTATATACTTTTTGAATTGGATCAAGTTCAAAACTTAATATTAAATTTACAACCACATCAAAGAAAGAGGTCGCTTAATTTCATAGGAAGCGCATGGAATGGATCGCAGGTAATCCAGACCATGACGATTTTATAACTATTAAAGAAAAAATTAATAATGTTTTATATAATAATAATAAACAAGTTGTAATGAATAATTTAATAACTGAACGATTAAACAATTTGACTAAGATAAACAATGAAATTAAAAACGCACTAGCTATTAATGAACATCTTAATGATAAGATCATACAAGACGTGGAATACAAGTTGAAGATACTCAAAGAAGATTTAAATAACATAAATTACGCGATTCATTGGGCAAAATCGGGGATTGTAAATTCACTTATACTGTCCAAAGAAGAAATAAAGTTAGCAATTGATACATTTAAAAAGGAACATTTTCCTTTCTCTACAATCGAAGAAGCTTTAAATTTTGCCGAAATTAAAATTATTACAGATTCTAATTCGATTCTTTATATCGTAAATGTTCCTATAACAGATCATAAAATCTACGACAAAATCATTTTGAAACCAGTAAAAAGAAATAAAATTGCCACAGAGTTAGTATACGAAACAATTTTAAGAAATAATAACGAATTTTTTGCTTTAAAAGAAAATTGTGGCACGCTTAATCTCATATCTATATGTAAATCTAAAAATGTAATCAATTTATCAAACACATCTTGTATTCCGAATCTTCTCAAAAGCATGTTAGCGGAATGCAATAATGTTAACAACCAACACATTCCTCAAATCGAAGAAATAACTCCAGGTATAATTCTCCTTAACAATTTTAACAGCACTATCCTAATTCAATCTATACCTCAACATTTGGACGGCACATTTTTAATTAAATTCAATAATATTTCAATAAACATTGCCGGTCAGTCATTCACGTCACATGAAGAAACCCAATTTCATGTTTTACCCGCAATTTTACATCCACTTTCGAAAGAGAGGGAGCTAAAACGAATACTATCGTTAGAAATGATGGAAGAAATTCATATCAATAACACGAACGCGATAAGCCTTCTACATTCAGAATCCTCTAGGCTTCATTACCTATGTTATGCCTTTGTTGCTGCAGCTTCCTTCATAATTTCATACAAACTTTGTATTAAAGCTATCAAAACCTTCAAAATTAGTAGGCAAACTTCAAGTCCAAAACACACTTCACCTGATGCAGTATATTTTCCAAATTCAAAACCAAAACAAAGTTCGATAATTCTAAGACCCGCTTCCAGCGCTCCAGAACTGAATTTCAATAACATTCCATATTTCTAAGTGATTGAGGACAATCACATTTAAGTGCGGAGGAGTTAATTAACCTTCATATTACATTCCAATAAATGTTTTGTCTTCTAATATCCTATTACAAATTGCATTCCGTAAAAATTTTCTCACAGAAACAAACTCATTAATTGACAAGTTTAGTTTCTGCGAAATAGAATATAATATTTCAATAAAATTATTATAAATATTGTCTATTATGCAAAAACATTGTAAAACATTTTTAGCATTAAGTTTAGAAATTTCAAATTGTAATTTACTATCTTTTTGAGTTTAATAAAGTAAAGAGGTCTTCCTCTAAAAAAATTATTTTTTTAAAATAAATAAGGAATAATTCCTTAACTTATACAAATAAAATTATAGGTAAATAACAAACAGTGTCCCGGCTAAAATTTCTTTTGATTGGAATTTGATCCCTATAAATTTTTATTTCGATTACCTAAATAGCAAAGTTTAAAAAAATTTCTGTTAATATAAATTATAAAGAAATTACTTTCTCATGGTTGACCGGCATTCGAATTAGGAATCTTAAAAGGGACATATGTCCCACTTTAATTTAAAAAAAAAATAAAATTCGTTTGCCGAGGGTTTTGTGAACGAAACAGAACAAAATATTAAAAATAATTGTCACAAAAATGTGTAGTAAAGTATTTATATTGCCGGATCATAGGTACATAAAAATAAATCATTCCTCTGATTGAACTGTTGATTGAACGTAGAATAGTTGATTGTATTACTAGTGCGATTGCGTTTTCCAAACAAAAGTTAGTTTACAGCAATCACTCGCGATTAGAAAACTCATTCGCACTAGTAATACACACTATTTTTGTAACAAATGCATAAAATTTATAAATATTTATTTAATTGTTAATTTAATCATTTATTTAACAAAGTTATAAACTAATTTAAGATATTTAAATAATTAAAGTGCGCCATCTTCGTTGTAATAGTTGTATATTAAAAATTATACTAGCTCGCTGCTAAATTGTACTAAACTGAGAAAATATACATAACAATCCAACTACGGATTTTTAAAAAGCATAGTAATCCAAGTAACAGCTGTTAGTCCAGGAGCTAGTGAACCTTTTGGGTAACGGTCGTCCTGTAAGGCTAGAATTTTTTTTGTGATAGTTCATGAAATGTGAAGTACGGAAACCACAACCTGGCAGGCATCAGCCGTGTACGTCATCATCCCCTATATGTTTGAAAGTGTAAAAAAAATTAAAAAAAAAAATTCCTCCTGTAAGCTTGAAATTTTTATATGATTTAGCTCACTTATTGTAGAGTACAAAAACAAATTGACAGGCGATTTGGAGGTGCACAAGTATCTGCCAGGTGAATCGAAAGGTGTTACAACCAGCCGGCCGGCCGTAACAAGCGACGAAATCTAGAAAACCGCTGAACGGATTTCCAAAATTTTTGCTTCTAAAAATAATTTTACTCAATAGAAAGAGCTGAAAAGACGATGTGTTCGATGACTGTACCGGAAGTGTGTCAAAAAAATCGTCAAGTGCGTCAAAACAAGGAAATTTGCATATTTTTGGCTTAAAAAATGTTCATTTTAAGTGATTCCGGATATAAACATTGAACTTGAAGAAATCATGATGGTCTGAATTGGTATATGATACCAAAAAACTAGATTATTGCATTATAAGTTTGTCAAAAAATGTTGTCAAGTGTGTCAAAAGAAAGATTTTTATTTATTTTTTTACACAATTTTTTGGAAAAAAATAATATTAATAATTTATATGACCTGAAATTTTATTATTATTATTGAGAATTATAGCACTATAAGTTTGTCAAAAAAATGTTGTCAAGTGTGTCAAAAGAAAGGTTTTTATTTAGTTTTTACCCAATTTTTCGGAAAAAAATAAAATAAATTATTTGTATGACCTGAAATTTCATTATTATTATTGAGATTTATGGCATTACAAGTTTGTCAAAAAAATGTTGTCAATGTGTCAAAAGAAAGATTTTTATTAATTTTTTTTCCAATTTTTCGGAAAAAAATAAAATAAATTATTTGTATGACCTGAAATTTTATTATTATTATTGAGAATTATGGCACTATAAGTTTGTCAAAAAAATGTTGTCAAGTGTGTCAAGAGAAAGGTTTTTATTTATTTTTATACCCAATTTTTCGGAAAAAAAATAAAATAAATTATTTGTATGACCTGAAATTTTATTATTATTAATGACAATTATGGCATTATAAGTTTGTCAAAAAAATTAACTGTTTGTATTACGAAAATGTGGCATGGAAAATTTTTGAACTTGTTATAGTTTTTGGAATATTTTTTGAATTCTGAAAAAAGTGTGTTTTTTTGATTTTGTAATAATTTTTGCAATATTTTTAGAATTTTTTGAAAAAGTTTTAATTTTTGATATTGTTATAATTTTTGCAATATTTGTAGAATTTTGGAAAAAGTTTCAATTTTTTAATTTTTAAGAATTTTTGGAATATTATTAGAATTTAGAAAAAGTTTAAATATTTGATTTTATTTTAATTTTTGGAATATATTTAGAATTTTTAAAAAAGTTTGATTTTAATTAATTTTTACAATATTATTGGAACCTTGAAAGAAACATGAATTTGTGATTTTGTAATATTTTCTCGAAACGCTAAATGGAGAGATTTTTGAGTAGTTTGCTGAGTGTATCATCTTTTCACAAAATTATGTTAATATATGATCTGTAATAAATTTCTAAACAGAGATAAAACAAACATGCACTTTAACAAAGAGGTTTGTTTGATATACATCGTTGCCCAAAAATAAAAACAATGTCCTCATAAAAGTTTTATGCCGAAAACTATATCAAAATCCTTTACCAAAACCGAATTCTTGATATCTCAGAGTTTGAAATTTCAGCCCCTCCATTAATACTACATTATGATGCTAGGACGTAAAGCTAAGGTTTTTGGACGTATGTGGCGTTTGCAAATCGAGGCGCTAGCTTCAAGTTCAAAAATTTTCCATGCCACATTTTCGTAATACAAACAGTTAATTTTTTTGACAAACTTGTAATGCCATAATTCTCAATAATAATAATAAAATTTCAGGTCATACAAATAATTTATTTTATTTTTTTTCGAAAAATTGGGTAAAAAACTAAATAAAAACCTTTCTTTTGACACACTTGACAACATTTTTTTGACAAACTTCTCAATAATAATAATAAAATTTCAGGTCATACAAATATTTTCTTTTATTTTTTTCCGAAAAATTAGGTAAAAAAATTAATAAAAATCTTTCTTTTGACACACTTGACAACATTTTTTGACAAACTTGTAATGCCATAATTCTCAATAATAATAATGAAATTTCAGGTCATACAAATAATTTATTTTATTTTTTTCCGAAAAATTGGGTAAAAAAATTAAAAAAAATCTTTCTTTTGACACACTTGACAACATTTTTTGACAAACTTATAATGCAATAATCTAGTTTTTGGTATCACATACCAATCCAGACCATCATGATTTCTTCAAGTTCAATGTTTATATCCGGAATCACTTAAAATGAACGTTTTTTATGCCAAAAATATGCAAATTTCCTTGTTTTGACACACTTGACGATTTTTTGACACACTTCCGGTACAGTCATCGAACACATCGTCCTTTCAGCTCTTTCTATTGAGTAAAATTATTTTTAGAAACAAAAATTTTGGAAATCCGTTCAGCGATTTTCTAGATTTCGTCGCTTTTGACGGCCGGCCGGCTGGTTGTAACACCTTTCGATTCGCCTGGCAGATACTTGTGCACCTCCAAATCGCTTGTCAATTTGTTTTTGTACTCTACAATAAGTGAGCTAAATCATATAAAAATTTCAAGCTTACAGGAGGAATTTTTTTTTTTAATTTTTTTTACACTTTCAAACATATAGGGGATGATGACGTACACGGCTGATGCCTGCCAGGTTGTGGTTTCCGTACTTCACATTTCATGAACTATCACTACAAAAAATTCTAGCCTTACAGAACGACCGTTACCCAAAGGGTTCACTAGCTCTCAGTCTATGTTTACAATTTTGACAACTGGTTTTTTTGAAATTCCAAAATAATTGTTTTTTCTTGCAATACAAATGGTTTTGGGTTGTGTTTAATTTGTTTTACTATATGGTAAGTTATTTAAATTATTATTTTGATATTTTAGTGCTATAAAAATATTATATTTAGGATAGATTAAACTATGTGTCATATGTGCGGAAAAGTAGATTTTTCTTTTATTCTATTCTAGTACAAAATTGAATATTTTTTGTGCATGTGTTACAAAAACAAACAAACAGTATATTCTTTTGCTAAACACTCATTACCGCTCTGATCCTCTAATTTTTGAATTAGTATATTTTATTTATTTATATTTTATTTTATATTATAATATAAGAACATTGTGTATTTTTTAATAACGTGATTTGACGTCTAGTGACAGCTGTTGGCTTAAACCTTCACTCAACAAAAAAACTAAGTAAATTATACAAAATTTTTATAAATATACAACACACAAATTTTTTGTAAGTTTACCAAAAATATTGTAGATAACAAATAGTAGATTTTTATACAAGTGGTGAAAACGTCTCTTTTTGCGTAACTGAACGGTTTGTAAGTTCAGGAACGCAAAAACGTTTTTACCACGCGTAGAAAATGTTTTTTTTTCTACGCTTGTAAATATAGATGATAGTATTTACAAATTCATCTACTAAAAAGTTACAAAACGACATATCTAAATTTGACTGTGTAAAAAGTAAACAAGATTGTATTTATACATAGCATTTTTACCAGTATAAAATAATGTTATTATTGTGTTCGCCTACAGATGGAATAATAACAGGCGAACACAATAGGGCGATTTTTTTGTTCCGGTGTTTACCGCAATGGCGCTGCAAAAAGGGGATAAGAGAATAAATTCAAAAAATTTTATATGGGATTTCATACAAAACACAACTTGAATAATTTTAAAAATTATCTATGAAACTTCTCAATTTACTACAATGAAATAATTTAAATTTGTTTATGAACTATTACTGACTATATATTAAGCATAATATGTAAAATATTTTATTTTTTCTGTCCGCAAATCAAATACGAAAATGGGTTAAATTTTTCATACAACTTTGTATGGGAAATTTTGGCAATTTTTATGTTTCTTTTTTGAGAGACTTAAAAATAATATTTTATATATTAGGCCTAATATATAGTCAATAATACTTTATAATCAAATAAAAATTGTTCAATTGTGGTAAAATGAGAAATTTCTTAGATAACTTTTAAGATTATTCAAGTTGTGTTTTGTATGGAATCCCATATAAAATTTTTGTAATTTTTTCTCTTATCCCCCTTTTGCAGCGCCATTGCGGTAAACACCGGAACAGAAAAATCGCCCTATAATAACATTATTTTACACTGGTAAAAATGCTATATATAAATACAATCTTGTTTATTTTTACACAGTCAAATTTAGCTATGTCGTTTTGTAAGTTTTTAGTACATGAATTTGACAATATAAATAATGAAAATAGTTCATATATTTTCTCTAAAAACTTTTACAGATAATACAGATATTTTTTACCGACTGGAAGTCATCGTTTAAAGTATAAATTTAAAAAATTGTAGGCAAAGTTTCAATTAAAAACAAATAAAAATAAATATTTTAATAAAATTCATTTATTTATTTAATAAATTTTTTTTATTTTTTTTTTGCGGAAAGAACTCAGAGCATATATTTTATATCTGACAGTTAATTATCGGAGGAAAAAATTATACGATATATCTGAAACAAATTTTATTTTATCGCTCCGATTTCTCCGATATAGAAAAAAAAACACACTCATTATTAGTTTAATTAATTAATTACACACAATTGATATAATGATTAGTTTCGATTCGATTCGATCAAAATATTCAAAACATTCAATCCCTTCAAAATACTGCGATATTGACAGAAATAAACACAGCAACCGAAACAACAACAGAAAAAGTAAATCAAATTCAATCTCAAATATTCAATCCTTTAAATAACAACTGAAAACATTTTCAGTCACTACTTAGAAAAAGTTTCCCTTTCACATACGTTTTACTATGTATTAAAATGACATTTTCGTAGCTTGAAGTAGAAAAAAAATTATTTGATTTACAAATTATTTTTCACTTTGAAGGAAAAAAATTGTAATTTTATCAAAAAATTTTGTGTGTTGTATATTTATAAAAATTTTGTAAAGGTGACTTTTATTTGTTTGAGTGTTTAATAACTTCAAACACTAATAAATGATTTGAAAGAATCTTGGTAGATAAAGTTTCCGCAAGATTCACACTTCTCAAATTTTGGTAAAATAATTTATACCTACTTTACTTGTAATACACATGGTGACTGGTGATGTTTTCCTACTAACATTCCTCAAAAGAATAGAAATTCCTGAAAAAAGTTCGCTTTTTGGTTTCTTGTTATCTGTTTTAGAGTGGAGGTTCACATACAAAAACCTAAAACCAATTCGAAAATCCATAAACCGAAATATTTTTTTGTCAGCTTCAGGAACTCGTTTAGTTAATGATTGAACTGTTCACTATGAACACAAATTGTACAATAATTCACAATATTTCTTTTCAATAAAACTGTTATTTCACAACATAATTTTAAATTTGCGAGCTGCTATTTATATACTAATTTAATTTATGTTAAAAGGGTCGAATATGTCTCAAATTAAACATTATAAATTTATTTCCATTTATTATTAGTCAATTTTTTAAGTAACCCACAATTTTGTTTATTTTTAGGAATGGGTTGAAATTTCAATTCCAGTTCCATGGGGGAAAATTGCTGGCAAGTGGTGGGGACGTAAAGATGTACGTCCAATTCTATGTATTCATGGTTGGATGGACAATTCTGGCACATTTGATCGCTTAATTCCATCACTTCCGAATCATTTAGGTTATCTGGCAATTGACCTACCTGGCCATGGTCATTCTTCTTGGCTACCACATGGTGTTTCATATAATTTTCCTGATATGATTTTTCTTTTTAAAATAATAATGCAAATGTACAAATGGGACAAAATATCAATACTTGGTCATTCTATGGGCTCAGGCATCGGAAGTCTATATGCAGGCATCTATCCTGATGATGTTGATTTATTAATAGCAATAGATAACATAAAACTCACTAATGTAAATTCATCAATAATCCTAAGATATCTACGAAGTAATATAGAAACCAATTTAAAATCTTTTTATAAACACGAAGTTGACCGAAAATCATTAAGTTACTCATATGAAGAAATGATAAATCGATTAATATCAGGATCATCTAATTCACTAGATAAAGAAAGTGCTCACATACTTTTACAACGTGCCAGTTGCAAAGTGAAGTCACATCCAGACAAATATAATTTTACTTATGATAATCGAATTAAAGCCGGAATGACACGGATGGTGGATAATGAAGTATTAAAGGAAATAGTTAGACGGTTTAAGTGTCCTGTCTTATTTTACAAATCAACCATTGCTGCTCCATATTATGAAGAAAGCAGTCTAGTTGAAGATGTAACTAATGTTCTAAGTGTAGCTAATCCAAACTTCGAGGTTTACAGGGTAAATGCAAGACATCATTTGCATTTAACTCATGTCGATGAGATTAAAGATACCATGTCAAATTTTATTTTAAAGCATCGTCCAAAAACCAATAGTATTATTGAAAGTAAAATTAAAAGCCAATTGTAAAAAAAATTTTTTTGAAACAACTGCATTAATTTCAATAAAATTCCGTCGAACGAATTACGCTTAACTTTTTAAAATGAATATTTCTGCTCACAAAATCAAGGTAATTTAAATGTTTTAAGCTTGTCATAATCAATTTGTGTCTGGGACTTCTCCGATGCAACAAGAGATGTACATCTTACGAAATGTTTTAATATAAAGTGTTGTGTAATATAAATGGTAACATGTGTCTTAACAACACATACTTAGCTTTTTAGATCTGGGTCCCCTGAATTTGGAAACTCTAATTTAGCAAATCAGTTTTGATAACTAATGTAATTAGAAAGTGGCCAGAATAGCCAATACTACCTTATCAACGTAGGTTTATGTTGGGCTTTTTACAGTTTGAGACAGGCCTTATGATGTGGTAAATATTTCTGTCAAGTTTCCATTGTTGTCGTTGTCAGTCCCCCGATAGCCACATATACCTCATATTTACAACAAGTTTATTTTTCGTATCATCATGACGTGCGTAAATGTTGTTGAGCTTGTGAACGTAAATATTTTAAACATATTGGCACCATTCAAGGAATTCATTTTAATACTAAAGGAAAACAAAACCTTTGTAAATTCAATTGCTTCTATTACATGCGTAAACAATACATATTATTTAAAATGTTGATATGTAGGCATCTTATGAGGGATATATGAGGTAATATTTGCTGCAGTATTATGAACAACACCGTTTGTCGTCTTATTTGAGTAAATTTCTACACATGAAGTGACGGTAACGGTCAGGAATACAATTTTAATGCAAATATAATTAACTGAAATTTTTTAATCATATATACAGGGTGAGTCGGGAGGAACGGACCTAACTTTAAGAGCGTAGTAAACACGCAAAAACAATTTGAAAAAACCCATATGTTCTTATTCGATAATCATTTGTTTTCCAGTTATAGCGTAATACCAAATAAAGAAAAGTTCATATATTAACGGTTTCCTAATCATAGCGTTTTTTTAATAAATGTTCAAAAATACCGCCATTGATTTCTAAACATTTTCTGCTTCGTTTACGAAGATGACCCGTTGCCCTTCTAATTGCCTCATGTCTTTCTTCTTTAAAATTGGCTGCGCTATAACTTGAAAACAAATGAATATCGGATAAGAACTTATGGGTTTTTTACGTTGTTTTCGAGTGTATAATACACTCCTGAAATTCGGTCCGTCCTCCCGACTAACCCTGTATATATATAAATGCATATTTTGCTGAATACTTACAAGTTTACTGGTATTCAGCAAAATAATGAATATGATTAAAAAATTATAATTAATTATATTTGTATTAAATTTCATTCACGTATCAAATTTTTTCTTTTGAAATTATTAAAGTATTATGCGCTAATAAACTGTACTTTATTTATTGAATATGGTTAAATATAATTATATATTATAGTTAATATTTTTCATTTCTAAGACTATAAATTTCATTTATAAATTTCAAATACAAAAAACTATCAAAACATAATGGCCAGATGATAGTTTTATAACATTCTGAACTTCACAAACGATTCCATTTTTTAATAACAAACACATTGAAAAAACCATGTCCTATTTCCAATCGAAATGTAATTGTCTCAACCTCACCGTGCGGTCACATATGGCGAATCAAACTACGAAATTGCTTCAACAACTCTACAATTATTAATCGATGAATTGAGACAATCACACGAAATATTTATGTGAAAATAAAATATAGTTCAATTAATCTCAAATACCTAAACTTTAAAATGAAAAATTCATGATATAAGGCCAAAGAAAATTTTTTTCAGGGAAATAGTTATTATCTTTATTCAACTACTGCTATATTGGATATAAAACTTTATATTTTAAATAAACCTCAATCTGTAGTTAGGAAAATGTTATCGTGTAGTTGTCCCAATCACAGTGAAATTGTTTGCAAATAATTTTTCTTTGCATGAATAATCAACTGCCAACTTCGAGATGAGGTTATCATGAACTTCAATTTTTTTTCAGTGCAGCTGTCAATTTCTGCCATACTTCGGAAATGTTGAAATTTTAATCCTTTGAACTGCATAAAATCACCGTTTATATCATCTGCTAGTGGTCCATTGTGATGCTGATGTAATGGCTTAATTCCAAATTCTTGATTTTTCTTTATATTAATAACTTTTCTTTCTGTCAATCGTCGGTGTAGCTGTTGAAAAAGTTGGTTAGGCTTCCGAAGAAATTTCCTGAAAAAAGACATGTTGTCTTCATAGGGAAACGCTGAATATGAATCTATTGGACCAAAGGTTTTAAAATCCTGAACGACGTGCAGTAACCCGTGGATATTGTAACTCATAAATTTTTCCTTATAAATATTTTGACAACACTCCACATAAACTTTTAAAGCAATTTCTGCATATTGAAGATTTATTGTGCCAGAACATGACATTAATAAAACTCTACAAGCAGAATGTAATAATAGGAAGTGCAAATAGCAGTCGCTTTTCAAAATTTAAAAAAAATTACAGGTCCAATGTATAATAATAATTGACGATATTCTGTTGCTTTAAATTTTACGTAATCATTAAGGGAACGTGGACGACGAGCGAATTCGGTAGGGCAGTTTGATTGTAGTAATAAAATATTTGAATTTATTTTATCTATTTCAGCTTTATTTAATTTTTTAAATTGATATTGATTGGTCATTATTGCTGTAAGAAACTTTTTCACCACTCCCAAGCAAATGAGGTGCGTGTATTCGAAAGGAACACGTGCTACCATTGGGAAATTTAACAATTTTAAGGGAGATTGACTTCTTTGGCAATGATGTTTCTCATCAACTGCAGTAATATAATCCAAATCGGTACGTAGAGTGGAATTGATTTCTGTGAAACACATGATTTTTTCTATCATTTTTCCCTCAATTGTACACTTTGAACATGGCCGAGCTGCGTTATGACCCTTATGATTCAGTATGAATGCCCTTGTTGGAAAATGTTCTTAAACAAGCAGGGATTAATTTTCCACGAAATTCGATTCCACCAGCACTTGCAATTTCTTGAAATTCTTGGACAAAATATTGAAAAGAATGTACAGAATCTGATGGTTTTTTCTTTCCGTTATATATACCAATTATTTCAGGATGATCATTAGGAAGAGAGACTATGCGAAATTGAATTGGCCATGGTTGCATGCCGGTACTTTTATGGATGGACATTTCATCTGTATGTAAATCAATTAGCAAAGAACTTGATATTTTTGATGTAGGAACGAATAGTAATTTTTCTAATACCTGTTCCTTAAATCCAATATGATAATATTCACCATCTGGACTCATGGGGATAGTCAGATGATGTCGACGAGGTGTATTTAATAAGGTTCTAGTTGAACGAGGTAAAGACAGGAAGCAGCTATGTTTACGTAGGGTCGCGAGAATTTGATCACCTTGAGTATGGTTGAGATTTGCTTGTAGAAAAGTAGAAGCGAGCTCATCGCGAAACTGTTCAATTGTATAATCATTGTTGTAAGAACTGGAACTATCACTCGAATCTTTATAAAAGTTATCATCAAAGTCATTACTATTAATATTGGTATTATTATTGGTACTTTCATTATCATTGTCAATTAAAGTTTCATCCTTGTTATTTTCACTATTACCAACATTATCACAAGCATTATTAATGAAATTTTCATTGTTGTTGATATAATTATCAACTGCGTGAACAACATGTTGATCGTCAGACCCAGTCGATTCTACACAGTTATCATTCAATGAAGAATGTTTTTTTAATTTATGTAAGTACTGAGAACGTCTAGCTTCTGTCGCATGGTTTGCGGATTTTCTTTTCGAACCACACCTTATCATAAAAACAAATGAAATTACAAAAATGATAGGTATGGTGAGAAGTAGATTCATTATATCTGGAATTACAATATTATATTTAATTTTGTTATGTATTCGATGTCCAATACATAACCTAAAATTATTGTATTTAATATCAAACTAAATAGGAAAGTATGTATCTGTATATGGGAGGTAAACTACACCAAGTCACATTTTTAAAATTTCACAGAAAACCCAAAAAACTGTTTGAAAATCACAAACACTTCTATCTCTCCATTAACTGTTTCCCTTACCCCGACTATTTTTAATGCTCTATAATTTTTTTTAATTTTTAATTATTTTTTTTAATTTTTTTTTAAATTTCCATGATATTCTTAATTAAATTACGTCATATTATGTAACGGTTATTTGTTAAAAAGGAGTTGGTGTGCTTTGCCTCACAATGATGGATCTTAGTATTCCCAAATCCCTTGAAACATACAGCACCAAGTCCAAGAAAATTGTACATAAAAGGTGTTTCCAAAAATAATGTTAAAGGCTTTTTTATAAACTTTACTTCAAAATATATTATTAACAATGTAAGTTTAACGTTAAAAAACGTTTAAAATTGTTTACATTTTTTAAGAAACTAAAAGAAAGACGTTAAAACCTAAAGACACATTGACTAAGTGGACTTGGTGTTATTTACATCTAAATACATTGTAGTCGTCTACAACACTATTTAGTCATAAACAGAACTATGTACACTTGATGTTCTTTACCTCTTAAACATTTGGACTTGGAGTCAAAATTTGTTCACTTGACGTTCTTTACATCTAAAGGCATTGGACTTGATGTCATTTACAATTGTTCTATCTCGAAAACTACACTAGTTAGGACTCAGTGCTATTAACCTCTCGGTAGAGAACTAAATCCTGATTCTAACAGTATAAAAAAACGTATTTTGAAAAAAATGTGACTTGGAATAGTTTACCTCCCACATACAGATATATAAACATGGATTGAACTATACCGAAAACGGCCGAAAATATATATACTTACTTAATAATTGTTAAATATTCTTGAAGTAATAATAATGAAGAGTTGAAGTAATAATTAAGTGTATTTTAATAATTAATAATTATATCAATGGACTATAGCTTTTTCACAACACATGAAATATTAAAATTCAATTTAAACACATGAATATTAACCGCGGCCTAAACTCGAGTGATCACTGATCGATATTGGAAAAAGAATTGTATATACATATTTAATATTTTTGAAATTTAACTTTATACCGTTTATAATTAACGTTTTATTTACGAAATCTTTATACAAGATTTACAGTTTATGTGATGTAAACTTGGTGTAAATCTTTGGTAGTCAAAGTGTATCATATATTTTCCTAAATATTATGGAATGTTGATTTAATTCTATATATAATGAAATGATTTGTTCTTTTCAATCAAATTTTATTAATGCAGAACCGTCATAAAATTACTGAAAATTTTTGTGACTATATGATGCATGAATTGTCGCTCATATGATGTAACATGTTGCTCATGCTGATTTGAAAACAAGTACAGTAAATATGTGAGCAATTTTACGTAAATATTTTGCCGCAATAAATAAGCAATCATTTTACCGATAATAAGTTGCTAAACTTGATCATACATTTACGAATATGCATTATTGTTCAATGAATTTAATCCATATGTATGCAAATTTGATAATTTTTCTTTTCAACATCATATGATCCATAAATGATCATCACGATTGGCTATCGGGGTCGTCTTAGAAAATTCTGACCAGGGTTTTTTGTAGACGTTGAATTCATCGGTACCGATAACCTCAAAAATATGGAATTGTTGCGCTATATTCATCCACAACCTTAGTAGGTTTGTTTGGAGATTGTATAAAGCTATTGAAAATACAATTCAGATAGACAAACCAATAATACTACTATGCTGTAGTCGTCGCTCAAAATTTGGAAAGGGTTAATATGATTTCAATAGGTTTTCGTTTATACCTACTAGAAGTTTATATATAACTGAGCTGAAAGTGATAGGTGCCCAGAGGTTTGTATGTCCGCTGATGTATCCCAACCATTTTTCTCCATAGTGCTATCGCCTCTGGGTCTACGTGCTCCTTCCTTGCACGTGTGTTAAAGATCCAGGTGTAAAGCGGGTTACGCAATCAAGGTCATTTCGATCCGTGCCGATGATCAGCTTGGCTGGGGCCTCATTCAAATAGGTCAGTAGCGAACGGGTTCTCCTTGATACTGGGTGACCTCCAGGTACTTTTAGCCTTGCCAAATTAACAGGGCTCTGACTTTGTCGACCTCCTTTTCCCTTGAAACTCGTGGGAACAAAAATTAAGGCTATTAAAACCAACCAATACACAAATAACAATTTTTTTAAGGCGTTATCTTTTAAATTTTGTTTGTTTTATAAATTTTGTTTTCACTTATTTCTGTTTTCTTTTCTTCATCCTATCATGAAATATTGGCCTATGTCGTATTTCGTTTTATGATAGGATTTATGTTTTATATATTTTATTTAAAAAAGAATTCAAATTATGTCTAAAAACATTGCTCTTTTGACAAAACATTAAAACTACAAATTTAAAATATTTTTGAGCACGAAAAACCGCATATTCTTTTTCTTACAGAAACACAAGTTTCTGAAAACTATGCCTATGACGTAACACTAAATCCCAAATATAGGCTTGAATCAGCTTTTAAACTTCATCAAGATGTATCTGCATAAATTCATGAGAATGTTGCATATAAACGCATTCCAAACATAATCCCAATTTTGGATTGTCTAATGTTGTGGACGAAATTAGAGAAAAATTTCTTAATTTCGAGGTTATCATTACCGGTGATTTCAAAGTCCACAACAAATCGTGGTTAGAATTGAACAACAACATTGAAAGGCAGGCAGAAATATTTGCGGCATCACAGAATCTGACGCAAATTGTAAAAAGCCCAACTTTCACTCCTCGTAATGGTGGCGATAAAAGTTTTCTTCTCGATCTCTACCATCACACATCAATGCCAAATATTACGAAAGTCAATGTCGATAAATTGTCGATAAAATCAATGGAAATTCTGACCACTATCTATTCACATCAGTTATCAAAACTGATTTACTAAAAACTAGAGTTCCCAAATCACGAGAACTGTTCCATTTTTCAAAAAATGGACACCAATGGTCTCCAAAATTTTTTTCAAAGTTTCCTTTTTGATGTTCATTGTTTTTATACTGACGATGTAAATGTTTCCGCCCAAAAGTTTACTGAAACTATTCAATTCGTTATCAACAAATTCGTCCCCTTCTCAACAATGAAATCCCAACAAAAATATTTGTTTTCCAAGGCAGCCAAATTGGCCCTTAGAACAAACGTAGATTATTTTATATTTGGATTCATAACAAAAATCCATTAAATCGTTCCCAATATCTAAAGGCCAATAAAATATCAAACCAGATAATCGAAAACGAAAAAGCAGAGATTGATAGAGTGAAAGCGGCAAAACATTCAACTAAGTCCATATCAGACAAAAGTTTTTACAGTGCCATTGATTCCTTAAAATCTGGTATCAAGCCTTCTATCCCTCTTATTATTGACGGTGATTTGATCGACACTGACCCCGTAAGAAAAGCCACATTGTTCGTGGAACGTTTTGCTTTGAACTCGATCGCTTTGGAAACTCCTAAAGAAATACCCCAAATCCCGTCCTCAGGAGTAAATATGAAAGATCTCTATTTTAAACCCAAAATTGTCGAAAAAATCTTAAGGAGGTTAAATATCAACAAAGCCTCAGGTCTGTACAACATTCCTCCTATTATTCTAAAAACATTTTTAAAAGAACTTGCTCCTACTACAAAAATTTTCTACAAATCGAATCAATCGAAATTGGCCAATGTCCAGCCCGTCCCCCAAAAAAGAACAAATGTGATATTTCAAATTATAGACCATTAAATAGCCTTTCTCCCAGTCCTATCTAAAATATACGACATTATATTAATACACACATATCAAAATTTTTGGAAGACAACCATTTAATATCTGACAGTCCATACGGTTTTAGAAACAAAAGATCAACAACCGACATATTTAACTATGTACCCCATCTTTGGAACAGCATACTTGAAAAAGGTGGTGAAACGTACGTAATCGCATTAGACATCTCAAAAGCATTTGATCGAATCTGGCATGCCAGCCTGATCAACAAACTCGTTTCGTACGGATTGAACCCCGCAGGCGTAAAGCTGATGCAAAATTTTCTGCCCGACTGATACATTTCGGTATCCATTGATGGCTTTTTTCTGTTCCCCTATCTTCAAAGAGTAAAATGAACGAACGAATAAATCCCGCTCGGAGAGACGCTGCCATTAGTGTAAACGAAGACCTAAAAAAAGTCGCCGATTGGGGTGACAAAAATTTAGTCAATTTTAATTCCACCAAAAAAACAGCTATTGATTGTTTGCAGATTGAAGACCGAATTTTCCAACTATATTTCAATTAATATTTGTGACGACTAAATCGACGAATGTGACAGCATTCACAATTTACAATGACTTACTATGGAACGGTCTTATAATGCCATGGCAAAGAGCGCGTCAAGAAAACATGGCCTCCTCAATAGATGTAAAATATATTTTACTTCACATCAATTACTCCACATTTATTAGTACTATATTCGTCCTTGTATGGAGTATTGTTGTCAAGTTTGGGGAGCTGCATCTGATACCACCCTGGCTCTTATGGACTCTGTTCAAAAGCGTGCTGTACGAATTGTTGGTGATCGAAATCTAACATTAAATCTTGATTCCCTACAACATCGTCGCACTGTTGCTGATCTCGTTGTTTTTTATAAATATCGTCACCAGCAGTGCTCGGATGAAATCAGGTCCATAATGCCTCAGACATATGTTTTTCTTCGTTTAACTCGTCAATCGATTTGTGCAAACAGTCAAACTGTTGAGATTACTCGCTGTCATAGTGACAGAATGCAGAGAGATTTCTTTGTCCGTACATTATACAAATGGAATGTTTTTTCCCGATTCAATAGTCTCGGAGGCGTTAAGCCCACAAAGGTTTGAAAAAATCGTTCATCAACACCTCAGAGCACATGTTGTTGTGGAACCTAGGTCTTAAAAGATGTGTTTGTGTTGTTGTGACACATATTGTAATTCCTGTAACACAAAACTTTTTATCAAAAAAAAAAAAAACAGATCTATCATTCGGTGTTCACGACTACGTATGGCTTAGGGATGCTGGTAAGGAAGCATCCATCAACCTTTCATTTGATTAAGTCATAGTCTCCGCTCCCGCTAAACGTAAACGGCTTACGGGCTTATGGTATATTATGGCGGTAAGCCCTTGTCTATAACTCGAGAACTTTTGGTTAGTCTATAGTTGATATGAGTATTGTGGCTGAAGTCCTAAAGTTCTTATAAATTAAATTTCAAGAATTAGAATTGCATCAAAAATTACAACGGGTTTAAGTCAAAATAATTTTTTGTGCTAAGGATGATATTATAAGGCATCCACTGAATTCACATTAAAGCGTATAATTCACAAGGTGATAGTCGAACGATTTCACCAGCACACATTATTAGAGCATGGATGTTTCACTTGTGTGTTCCGTCAAAGTCAAAGAACCGGTAGAGGTTGAACAGAACTAAAAACTACTGAGTAAATTTCTTTCAGATTATCATCATTAATCAACATATACATTTTCTTTAAAAAATACAACTATGTATTTGATATCTGATAGCCAATACGATGTTCGAAGCAAAATATCAACATGAGGCTTATTGAACTATGTAGGAAGGTAGGTTTATTGAACTATCGATGGAACAACATATTGATAAAGGTTGTGTAAAAATCTCTCCATCTCAAAATATTTCCATTTTCCCTTGAAATTTTGAGATAGAGAGAGTTGTCTCTATTTTATTAAAAATTAAATAATGGAGATTGGATGTTTGCATATTCTGTATTCATAAGATTATTAGTTTTTAATATGTAAAGGGATTCAAATGCATACCGGATTTTTTATTAATTTTATCTCTATCCTTAATAGTATATTATGCTACGATCATGTAATGACGGTTATTAATACACGAGCATTAAGTTTCGTATGGTATATGCGAGTGTATTAATAGCTATTACATGAAAGTGGCATAGGCTATTTTTTCTACACCCGGTAAATAACGAAGAACGAAAATTTCAATTTTCAAATTTCAAAGTTCAATTTTTTTTCCCATACGAAAATTTCAACGTTTGATTGAAAAACTATGGGCTTCTTTCTATTGATTAAAAATCTGTATCGAAATGAATATCATTATAAAACGGATTTTGGTCATATAAGTGTATTTTTATAGTACGGGTGTAGAAAAAATTATTTAATTGGGTTTTTATACTATTTATGGGTTTGGTGACAATTTCACAGTTGCGTTTCTTAAGTATAGTTTTGTAATTTATATGTTAATCTTGGATTTGTTCCTTGGATTAGTATACTAATTCTTTTATTTGGTGCCGGTTTAGATGATGCTGGAGAAACGTGCTCAATTGCTTTCTTTGATGCTTTATTTTGAATTTATTAATTATTTTATCTGCAAATTCAATAGTATAAAACCGTTGGCTATTGCTTTATTTTGAATATATGGTCCTTCCTCATCAAATTCGTACTTATCCATTGGGATGTTATAAAGTTAATATGGTGGTGTAAGCGTAATATGGTGGTGTAAATCTGTGGTGATAAATCTATTGGTGCTGCTAGGCTCTCTGTAAATTTCAAATTTGTTGTTGTTTGAGGGTGACTTAAAGAAGGTGACTTAATAATTGATGTCCAAAAAATTTAAAATAATAATTTTTTCTGTTTCTATTGTAAATTGTATTGATGGATGTACTGAATTAATTTTTTCGAAAACTGCCGACAAATTAGATATTTTGACTATCGCAAAATATCGTCTAGGTAACGATACCAAACTTTTGGGAATAAATTGAAGTTTTCTTTCTTCTTCTTCCTAGCCTTTTTTCTTGTACATCGAATAAAAAAATATAAAAAAATTTCCTGGTTCTCTGGTCATAGACCTCCAGGGCTGGCTTGTACATTGGATCGTGGTCTTAAAATCATTCTCGAGCTTAATCTCTCTTCCTTCTCCGTCTCGGTTAATCCGAGCGTCTTCTGGTGATCGTTTAATTGTCCGACCCAGCTGTTCTTAGATCTTATCTTAGGTCTTCTCACCTTTGGTACATCTAATTGGAGCATCTGTTTTGCCACATTAGTTTCGTCTGTGACGTAGATTGTTTCATACCATTTAGTTCGTTCACGTTTCATTTTGTCTACGACTGGTTCTCTCACTTGCATTGAGCGTATATGCGTGCTTTTAATATGGTCTAGTTTAGTCACTCCTATTGACATTCTCATCATTTTCATTTCAGCTGCAGTAAGATCTTGTTCATAATTTCGATACATCGTCCAACATTTTGCACTATATGTTAACGTGGGCCGTATTACTGTTGAGTGCATTTTTCCTTTTATTTTAGAGGGCATACGTTTATCACAGAAAACCGGTGTGTTTTGTTGTCACTTCAACCACGCCACACTGATACGATGATTGAAATCGGTATGACAGGAGCCGTCCCTTGTAATAACAGACCCCAAGTATTTAAAGCTCTTACAGTTGTTCATCACTTTGTTGTTTATCATTATATTATGGGATGGAGCATCTGGATCACTGAATGGCATATGCAGATATTCAGTTTTTGATTCACTGATTTTGAGACCATTGCTTTCTAGTGCTTCCTTCCATTGGTTGAAAATATCTTGCAGTTGTATGATGTTATCACTACCCAGCCCTATGTCATCAGCAAAAAGTACACTAAGTAATAGTTTGTCCATAAAATTTGGAGTTAGGTAGTTCACTACGATGTTAAACAGAAGTGGACTTACACTTCCTTGGTGAACCCCAACCTTTACTGAGAATGAGTCTGAGACGCCTGCAGCACATCTTATACTTGTTATTGCTTCACAATACATGTCGATGATGATATTTACATATATTTCTGGTACTTTATGGCTTAAATCAATAAAAATCAAATGATGGTCTTTGGCTGCATCCCTATATTTCTCCACAAGAATGCGTATCGCCTGAATTGCGTCTGCAGTGGATTTGCCTGGAACAAAACCACATTGATTTGGGTGAATTTCTTGGATAACAGTGTTCAGCACTCTATCGTTAATGACACGTTCTCAGATTTTCATCGTATGGGGTAGCAGCTTGATTCCTCTATAATTGTTATACTTTCTTGCATCACCCTTGTTCTTGAAAAAAGGTAACAAAAATGTTCCCCGAAAGGCTTTTGGCATCGGTTATCCTTTCATGATCTTGTTAAATAAATTACAGAGAAATTTAACCCCCGTTAGACCAACAGTTTTCCAGACTTCAGATGGTATTTCATCAGGACCAACAACTGCTCGTCCGCGTTTCATTTTCTTTATCGCCTCTATAACTTCCTCTTCTGATATTTCTTCACATTCTGTATACGTGGCTTCAACACTTGGCGGTATCACTGTGTAATGGACAAGATTTTAAATGTTGGGTGTACTTACCTTTTCTATCCTATAGTGATATACTATAGATCTTAATTTTCCACTCACTTTTCAACCCGTTTGTGGAACAACACAACTGGTTAAACATTCCAATGTACATCCAACATTTTCGGTATTAAATTGTTTTTTTTATTAATTAACTGTATATTTTTTTTTTCATAAATATGAAAAAAATTGTAAGAATTAATAAATTTAACTAAAATTTATGCTGACGAAATTTTTTTTGCTCGTAGGAAAAAAATTTCTGTTAGTTTTTTGTCTTGAATTAATCAGTTGGGGTTTGGAAAGTGGGAACAGCAGTTGGTTGTTGTTTGTTTTTGGAGTGGTACCAAGGAGTACGATTGGAGTTGTGTGGTGTTGGGCAGTGTAGAACATTTCAAATAAAACTAACCAAACACATATTTTAGTGACTATATCATTACGGTGACCAGATTTTGCTTGTGTCAATGTGGTACATCCCCACCCATATAAAAAAAGAAGGCAGTGTTAAGGACTGCCGACAGAATTGAAAACTTAAGTCTGTGAAATAGCTGTGTTTTTTGTGTGTCTTCCAATTATTGTAGCATTGCAAATTAAAATTTCAGAATGTTTAAATTAAAATCATTAAAACTATTCTGGGTTTCACATCTATCAGCATTCCAAGCAACTATTATATACATTTTTATATTTAAAATAATCAAAACATATCATAGAAAAATTTGCGTCTATCAACACCTTAGAAAGCATGAATTGTTGTGGGACCTTGTTCTTAAAAGTTTTTTATGTGTTGTGTAATGGATAGCCTGGAAGAGTGATTGAACACGGTGTATTGTAGTTCCTGATTCTTTAGTGTCATTTGTGATTACCATAAGTAGATTGTATTAGTTTTTTTTATCCATCATTAACAGACACATTTTTCGTATAGTCTCAGATTTATTAGTTGTCAATTTTTTTTATTAACATGTACCGCTCGTAATAGTTTCCCATCCATTCACCTTCAATAGTCATATTTCTATAGTCCCCGTAACCCATAGTTTCCTTATTTTTCCTAAAACTTACTTAAATTTTCAATAGCTGGACAAACATATTTGAGAAAAAAATTGAACCAATTACACTAGTTTTATATGTTTAAAATTTAATCTTACAACCCCCTAAAATTGACGCGCGCTACGTTTCCATTCGATTATTTTCACTATACTACTTGAATTTGAATTTTCTAAACACCAACCGTAATGAAACAACGAAGTTTTCAAACCTCATAACAGCTGTGCGTATTTTTTCCAATCGTCAACATACAAAGAATTACTATCTTGCTTTGTTAAAATATTCGATTTATCTTTGTATGAATGTAATATTTTGCTTCAAACAATCTTTCCGTTATGGAACTGAACTTCACTGTACTGATATAGTAGATTGTAGTTTTGTAATATCTAAACACCGTAACATCGATTGAACTTG
This sequence comes from Diogma glabrata, assembly GCA_963693315.1. Classification (NCBI taxonomy): domain Eukaryota; kingdom Metazoa; phylum Arthropoda; class Insecta; order Diptera; family Cylindrotomidae; genus Diogma; species Diogma glabrata. The sequence goes on from OY856186.1 coordinate 249,774,722, forward strand.
CATTTAATTCATTTTAAATTCAATGATAAATGCTGTTGATGTATCGGAAATGCTTTGTATCACAAAGTTATTTTTGTGCAATAATATCAAATAACAAACAGTTTTGCATAACTATAAAAAGTTCCCAACAATTTCCCAACTTGATGGAAATTAATTATATTACATCTAAAACACTGTATTCGAGTTATTTCGAGACAAAAAATTTGGCTATATAATAAGCCACTGTAAATTGTTCCCTCTCTTAGTGCTACTACCTTTTTGTCAGAACATCAGACAGCTGATTGTTTTTTTTTGACGTCTTCGAGTGAAAAAAATATTGCATGTGCTCGGTCTAAAAAAAGAAATGAGTTTTCTTGAGTGTCAATAAATTCCTTATTTAATTAAAATAAAAGAAATTCTGTTTTGTGTTTATGTGTCTGTCCTGATTGCGAAATCTAGTGGTGAAGAAGTTCAGTGTTAATCGTGCGCGTAGTGAATCGTTCGTCAATTAGTTAAATCGTGTCATAGAGGTCTCATATCATCTTTGTTGAAAGCACAAAGCAATAAAAAGTATCGCCAAATGCCTGTGATTCAGTATATATTTATATAGTTCCGTGTATTGCACGCTACCCACAAGGTCATGGAGACGACCCAGCTATTTCGAATCCGATATCAGTAAGGATAACGGTTACCGCAGAGATCAAATAAAAATAGATAAATCGAGATTAAAGATGATGCGGACACAGGCATTGAAATTTGATGTGTCGTTTAAACAAAACAAACCCAAAAACCTAATAAAGAAATTCTGAAATTTAATAAAATTAAGAACCACGTAAGTTTTTTCTTTACATTACGAGTTAATTGCTTAAATTAGGATTTTTTTGCTTTTTTCTAAATAATAGTATTAAAATTATAATTAAATAACATAAAGAAAGAATGATTATTGAAAATCTAAGTAAGGTGAACTTAGAATCAGTTACTTAAACAGTATAACAGTTAATATCTGTCATTCAAATGTGTGATACTTTAAATTATTGTTTGGTTGTTGTGCAAAATAAATTTTAAACTGTTTTAGGATTAAAATTATAATAAAATAACCTAAAGAAAGAACGATTATTGAAAATCTAAATTAAGGTTAACCTAGAATCATTTACTTAATCAATATAACAGTTAAAATCTGTCATTCAAATGTATGGTACTTTAAATTGTTTTTTTTTGTTGTTGTGCAAAATAAATTTTTAAACTGTTTGAATTAATCCGTATTTATTAACAAGTGAACAATTTGTTTTTGTGTAATACAGTTTTTTTGTTTGAAATACCAGCCTTGTTTTTTTGTTTCTGGTTGCCGATTTGGAAAAGTACCACGGTGATCGTACCGGTGCTTTATATGAGGACAACGGAAGGGAAATCCTACCTAAATGTTAGTGTACTTGAGTTGTTTAGCGAGGATAAAACCAATTGTAGCCTAATCGTGCTTTATTATTCCTATACTGGTGCGAACGGATTGAAGGAGATCATTCTGAGTGTCAATCGAAGACAATTGCCCTATTACTCCTGAGTTATTGAGTGACGAGGTGGATATAAATATTAAATTACAACCATCGCCTTCGTTCTTGCGGTGCAACATAGATAGTTTTTGGGGTTAGAACAACAGTATTGCAACGCAATTTTTTTTATAAAATTTTTTTTCTATCACTACTGTTTTCAACGCAACCGTTGTGTCAAAGTTTTGTTATTGCTGCCGGATATTATTCATCTGCCGTCACTGTATGCAACAATAAATTTTATATGCCAACCATTCTGCATTCATCTGCCGCTGCATGGAATAATAGTTTTTTTTAAATATTAATACAATCGCTCATCATTCAACCGCCGTCCCCGTATGCAACAATAAATTTTATTTACCAACCATTCTACATTCATCTGCCGCTGCATGGAATAATAATTTTTTTATTAATACAATCGCTCATCCTTCATCTGCCGTCACTGTATGCAACAATAAATTCTATATACCTGCCGCTGCATGGAATAATAGTTCCTTTTAATAATACAATTCGATTCACCGTTTCTACTCATCATTTTATTCAACGTTTATAAGTACAAAATTATTCACCGCTGATGATTGCCAGTTTATTTAACAGTTCTACTTATCATTCTATTCAACGTTTATAATATTCAACGCTGAGGATTGCAAGTTTATTTAACGTTCCTGCTTAACATTTTATTCAACGTTTATAACAACATTATCATTTAACGTTTCTGCTTAACGTTTTATTCAACAAAATTATCCAACGATTGCAAGTTTAATTAACGTTTCTACTTGTCATTGTATTCAACGTGTATAAATACCAAATTATTCAACGCTGTTGATTGCAAGTTTATCTAACGTATCTATTTAACGTTTATTCAAAAAATTATCCAATGTTTATGATTGCAAATTTATTTAACGTAACTACTTGATATTTTATTCAACGTTTATAAGTATTCAACGCTGTTGATTGCAAGTTTATTTAACGTTTCTACTCAACATTTTAATTCAACGTGTATAAGTACAAAATTATTCAACGCGGTTGATTGCAAGTTTATTTAACGTTTCTACTTAACATTTTATTCAACAAAATTAGCCAACGTTTGCAAGGTTAATTAATGTTTCTGCTCAACATTTTATTCAACGTTTATAAGTCCAAGATTATTCAACGCTGTTGATTGCAAGTTTATTCAAACGTTTCTACTTAACCTTTTATTTAACGTTTTATTCAACATTTATACGTACAACTTTATTCAACATTTTTTTGCTATACAAATATCTTCGTGAAGTTTCCAACGTGACCAACGTGCTGATGGAAGGCTGATCTAATCAGGATAGGAGGTCGGGATTTAATCATGGGGTGAGTAAATTTGTTTTATTACTTTTATCCTAATGATAAAGGAGTGTGAATGAATGTGTGTGTGTGTGTGGGCGTATGTGAGCGAACGAGGGGGTTGAACGTGCCGACCGTGGTTCTTTCGTAGAAGGGCGTCGCCAGAGTCTCCCTTTCACCCTTGTATTTGTTTCCATTTCTGCAAATTTTCGTAAATAGCGTACATTTCTGTATTTGTGCTGAAGTAGCAGGGTTTCTTAATCGTTCCCATGGGCTGAAGCTAGCTTGGGGCAAGAAAATAAATCTCGCTAGGTACGCTTCCAGCAATGCCATTCTCATTGGTTCGCCATTGAGAAAGCACTTCATTACAGTTGTTGTGACATACCTTGTAATTTCTACTACCAAACACATTTTATTTAAAAAAAAAATAGCGTATCATCAAAGAATATTCCATAACTTAGAGTAAGGGATGGTATCGTTGATTGAAAATACTTCATCCGCCAGCACCCCTAAGATATCACTTTGGCTAATGAGATTGCAATGCTATTGCCAGTGGTATACGATATCACAAGATAACTCATATGCCAATAGCAGGGACTAAAGTACGCGTGGTTGTCACACCCATAGATCAACAATTTTAAATTTTACAAATCTTCCTGCGGAAAGCTAAGTAAATCAATTGGTATTAATGCGCATTGTTCCGTTTGCAAATCACTATCGGCTAAGTGCCAACATTTTAAATTATTTTAATTATCATGATTGCCATCCATGTTTAATCATACATAAGCTATGCTTCTTTGTCTAGAATTTATGCGATTTCCGTCTCGTAATTGTGAGCTTTAAATCGATATAATCGATGTTATCAAGTATCAAGTTACAAGTATTAAGTTTTCACTTAATTTTAGAAACATATATTACATACAATTTCAAACCAGCAATTTTGATATACAAATGTAATTGTTTCAGGTTATAATATCTTTCCTACGCTCAATATTTATTTAGCGTGATGACTAGAATGCAAATTGCAAAAGACAGTAGCAATATAACTTTAAAAAACTGCATTATAGATCAATTTTTTAAAATCCGTAAAAAGAAATTTTTATTATTTTTATGAATTCATGAAAAAACAATAATAATTTTAATGGTATTTAATAAAAATTAAAAAAAAAACAATAAAAAAAATGTACCAGTCCAGGAATTGAACTCACGATCTACAGAACATCAGTCGAGCGCGTTATCCACATCGCAATTTCAAACGTTAAGAAATGATGGATGTGTGTCATATTTAAAAATATTTTGCTGATTTAAAAATTGGTAACGCGAATATATAGATTTTAGTCCATATAAAATTTTACAACGCGGCTATAGAAGTTTTCACTTCAAAAAAATAAAATTCGTTCGCCGAGGGTTTCGTGAACGAAACAGAACAAAATATCAAAAATAATTGTCACAAAAATGTGTAGTAAAGTATTTATATTGCCGGATCATAGGTACATAAAAATAAACCATTCCGCTGATTGAACTGTTGATTGAACGTAGAATAGTAGATTGTGTTACTAGTGCGATTGCGTTTTCCAAACAAAAGTTAGTTGACTGCAATCACTCGCGTTTGGAAAATGCATTCGCACTAGTAATACACACTATTTTTGTAACAAATGCATAAAATTTATAAATATTTATTTAACTGTTAATTTAATCATTTATTTAACAAAGTTATAAACTAATTTAAGATATTTTAATAATTAAAGTGCGCCATCTTCGTTGTAATAGTTGTAAATTATACTAGCTTGCTGCTAAATTGTACTAAACTGAAAAAATATACATAACAATGGATTTTTAAAAAGCATAGTAATCCAAGTAACAGCTGTTTACAATTTTGACAACTGTTTTTTTTTGAAATTCCAAAATAATTGTTTTTTCTTGCAATTCAAATGATTTTGGGTTGCGTTTAAGTTGTTTTTACTATATGGTAAGTTATTTAAAATATTATTTTGATATTTTAGTACAATAAAAATTGTATATTTAGAATAGATTTAACTACAAATCACACAGCAGGCGGCGTGCGTGCCAGGCATACAAAATATTTTTTGTAACAGATGCACAAAAAATGTGCAATTTGTACTAGAATAAAATACAAGAAAAAACTACTTTTCCGCACAAATGACCACAAAATATTTTGTGCATGGGCACGCACGCCGCCTGCATGTGAGATTTGTAGTTAAATCTATCCATATATCTATCTATATATAATATTTTTATAGCACTAAAATATTAAAATAATAATTTAAACAACTTACCATATAGTAAAAACAACTTAAACACATTGTATCATTTGAATTACAAGAAAAAACAATTTATTTAGGTTCTCAAAGTTTACAAATTTGACAGCTTAGTTTTCACTTTAATTATTTTAAAATCTTAAATTTGTTTATAACTTTGTTAAATAAATGATTAAATGAACAATTAACTAGTGCGTTCGCACTAGTAATACAATCTACTATTGTGGTCACATGTGCGGAAAAGTAGATTTTTCTTTTATTCTATTCTAGTAGAAAATTGAATATATTTTGTGCATGTGTTACAAAAACAAACAAACAGTATATTCTTTTGCTAAACACTCATTACCGCTCTGATCCTCTAATTTTTGAATTAGTTTATTTTATTTATTTATTTTCTATTTTATATAATAATATAAGAACATTGTGTATTCTTTAATAACGTGATTTGACGTCTAGTGACAGCTGTTGGCTTAAAACTTCACACAAAAAAAAACTAAGTTAATTCACAAAATTTTTATAAATATACAACACACAAATTTTTTTGTAAGTTTACCAAAAATATTGTGGATAACAAAAAAAATTGTTTGAAAAAACAAAAAATTTATTTGATATACAAATTATTTTTCACTTTGAAGGAAAAAAATTGTAATTTTATCAAAAAATTTTGTGTGTTGTATATTTATAAAAATTTTGTAAAAGTGACTTTTCTTTTTTGGAGTGTTTAATAACTTCAAACACTAATAAATGATTTGAAAGAATCTTGGTAGATAAAGTTTCCGCAAGATTCACACTTCCCAAATTTTGGTAAAATAATTTATGCCCTACTTTACTTGTAATACACATGGTGATTGGTGATGTTTTCCTACTAACATTCCTCAAAAGAATAGAAATGACTGAAAAAAAGTTCACTTTTTGGTTTCTTGTTATCTGTTTTAGAGTGGAGGTTCACATACAAAAACCTAAAACCAATTCGAAAATCCATAAACCGAAATATTTTTTTGTCAGCTTCAGAAACTCGTATGAACACAAATTGTACAATAATTCACAATATTTCTTTTCAATAAAACTGTTATTTCACAACATAATTTTAAATTTGCGAGCTGCTATTTATTTACTAATTTAATTTATGTTAAAAGGGTCAAATATGTCTCAAATTAAACATTATAAATTTATTTCCATTTATTATTAGTCAATTTTTTAAGTAACCCACAATTTTGTTTATTTTTAGGAATGGGTTGAAATTTCAATTCCAGTTCCATGGGGGAAAATTGCTGGCAAATGGTGGGGACGTAAAGATGTACGTCCAATTATATGTATTCATGGTTGGATGGACAATTCTGGCACATTTGATCGCTTAATCCCATCACTTCCGAATCATTTAGGTTATCTGGCAATTGACCTACCTGGCCATGGTCATTCTTCCTGGCTACCACATGGTGTTTCATATAATTTTCCAGATATGATTTTTCTTTTTAAAATAATAATGCAAATGTACAAATGGGACAAAATATCAATACTTGGTCATTCTATGGGCTCAGGCATTGGAAGTCTATATGCAGGCATCTATCCTGATGATGTTGATTTATTAATAGCAATAGATAAAATAAAACTAACTATTGTAAATTCAACAATAATCCTAAGATATCTAAAAAGTAATATAGAAACCAATTTAAAATCATTTTATAAAAACGAAGTTGACCGAAAATCATTAAGTTACTCATATGAAGAAATGATAAATCGATTAATATCAGGATCATCTAATTCACTAGATAAAGAAAGTGCTCACATACTTTTACAACGTGCCAGTTGCAAAGTGAAGTCACATCCAGACAAATATCATTTTACTTATGATAATCGAATTAAAGCCGGAATTACACGGATGGTGGATAATGAAGTATTAAAGGAAATAGTTAGACGATTTAAGTGTCCTGTCTTATTTTACAAATCAACCATTTCTAATCCAGCTGCTCCATATTATGAAGAACACTCTAAAAAATAGAAATAATGAGGTGTAAAATCACGGCGATAATAACTGTAAATTAACATCGTTTTTTGTGTACTTTTCTAACCAAGGTTTAATCTTAAACCAATAGTTCGTATCTAAAAAACATAACTTTAAAAATTCGAACAAATGTGTAATATTGCGATAACCTATGTTTTTTTACGTCAACTTGTCATCTAGTACACCCAAAGTTGTATTATTCATTTCATTTAAGTTTTGTTTCCGTCCAGCTACGTAAATTTAAACATTTGTATTGTAAAATCGCAACACTCGTTGTAAAACTAAGCTGTATACAGTATATGCTCAATGTAATATTTTATAGATATATACTTTTCTTTGTTTCATTGAGCGTGTTGCAAGGTATTGGATCCAAACTAAAAATTAAAAATTAAATTAACAAAAGTTCATTAATTAATTTTAGTTAATAGTGTAAAATATTTAATTATTACTTTTATTAAATAACTAAAACAAAAGTATTTATTTTACTAGGAAAATACTGTATTATTAGGATGAACAATGCTTTGTTTAAATCACCCTTTACGATTACATGTGGACTAAAAATATTAATGCAATATTGCCCACTATCATTAAAATTAATTCCTTATATGTAAGTCCGTAGACCATTTTCATCGGCCCTTTATAGTATATCAATACTTTTTGTTGTGAGGAATTTTAAAGAGATTTTGGGTTAAATAGTGAATTAAAATCAAGTATAGTTTCGTAGAAATATGCTCCTTTTTTTAGTGTAAGAATCTGTCAAAAAGGTTTTAAATTTACATAACCCGATGTAAATTTACACAATTTTTTGTGGTTTTGTTTGTATATTTACTTAATTTGTAGTAAATTTACATCAAAATATAGGCAAACATACATCGAATATGGCTTATAACTAATACTTTTTGTGTAATAATGCATACTTAGACGAACTGTTGAATTACGACAAAATGTGTAAATTTTTTTATTTTACGCACTGTTGTAAATTTACGTTTATAATAGGAGGCATTCAGTTACCTCCTATTATAAGGGTAAATTTACACTATTTTTTTTTAGAGTGAAAGCAGTCTAGTTGAAGATGTAACTAATGTTCTAAGTGTAGCTAATCCAAACTTCGAGGTTTACACGGTAAATGCAAAACATCATTTGCATTTAACTCATGTCGATGAGATTAAAGATACCATGTCAAATTTTATTTTAAAGCATCGTCCAAAAACCAATAGTATTATTGAAAGTAAAATTAAAAGCCAATTGTAAAAAAAATTTTTTGAAACAACTGCATTAATTTCAATAAAATTCAGCCGAACGAATTACGCTTAACTTTTTAAAATGAATATTTCTGCTCACAAAATCAAGGTAATTTAAATGTTTTAAGCTTGTCATAATCAATTTGTATCTAGGACTTCTCCGATGCAACAAGAGATGTACATTTTACGAAATGTTTTAATATAAAGTGTTGTGTAATATAAATTGCAACATGTGTCTTAACAACACATACTTAGCTTTTTAGACCTGGGTCCCCTGAATTTGGACACTCTAATTTAGCAAATCAGTTTTGATAACTAATGTGATTAGAAAGTGGCCAGAATAGCCAATACTACATTTATCAACATCCACACTCGTATAATACCTGTCACACATGTGAGAACTAGAACTAGAAGAAAATTGTTTTCACCATCACTACGAGTAGGTTTATGTTGTGCTTTTTACAGTTTGAGACAGGCCTTATGATGTGGTAAATATTTCTGTCAATTCTAACCATTGTTGTCGTTGTCAGTCGTCTTAGAAAATTCTAACCAAGATTTTTGTAGACGTTGAATTCACCGGTACCGATAACCTCAAAAATATGGAATTGTTGCGCTATTTTCATCCACAACCTTAGTAGATTAAACAAATTGGGGTTTTGTTTGTTTGGGGATCGGTATAAAGCTATTGAAAAAAAAAATTAAAAAAATATTAAAAAAAAATATTAAAAAAAACTTGAAATATTTGAAAAAAAAAATTTTTTTTAAGAAACGCTTTTTTTCTTTACTTCATTGTTATGCATACTGTAAAAAAAATTACTAAAAAGCAAAAAATAAAACTAATTCCAAAACTCAAATAAATTTTCTAAGAACCTCTGTAAAAAAATTCAAAAGAAAAAATAATTCCAAAACTCGAATAGATTTTCCAAAAATTCTGTAAAAAAATTCAAAATCGAGAAAATCTGACACATTCGTTAAAGAAAAGCGTGGGACGCTAATCCTACACGTGAAACATTGACGGAATTGCGACTACTATCATTACTATTTACTTTCTATCATTTTGTGACTAGAAGCATCTCAAAGCATCATGTTTAGGATCTAACGTTGTCAATTGCATGCGGTTTTTATACAAGAATTTTGAATTATATTTTTTTGTGTATATTTTTCGAAAACTTTCTTTCAACAATGTAGTTTACATCCCATGGAGGGATTTTGCCGTCTGTGCCACCCGCTTCCCATCATCTCGTTCCATCACCAGTTGACCCCAGTTTCGACATCCTATATCTCGAAGGTCTTGGATGATGTCATCACGCCAGCGTTGTCTAGGTCTTCCTCTTCGACGAACACTAGCTAGTTGTTGTTGGGACGCTTTTTTTATCATTCTATCCAATAGAGTCCTTTTTAAATGACCAAACCATCTAATCCTGTTGGATTTTATGAATCCGATTACATCGCAGCCTCCAAGAAGCTGCCTGATTTCATGATTCATTCGGATTCTATACTGTTTTCAGCAACTTTACATGGACCATAAATTGTTCGTATGACCTTCCTCTCGAATGTTGATAAAATTCTGCAATCGGAGGAAGTCAGTGTCCAGATTTCACTTCCAAATGTAAGCACAGGTCGGATTAATGCTTTGTAAAGTGTGAGCTTACACGACCGCGAAAGATGTTTGAATCGCAAAAGTTTTGAGTATGCGTAGAAAACTCTGTTTGCAGCAGAGACACGGGCTTTAATATCTGCCTGCATGTCATTTGACGATGTTATTACAGACCCGAGGTATTTGAAGTTTTCTACACGTTCCACTTCATAGTCGCCAGTATTCAGATTGCCGGGAGGTATATTCCTGGATGTTGTTAAAAGTTTAGTCTTGCCAGTGTTAATGCATAATCCAAGTCGCAGAGGCGTAGCTAGGGGGGGCGGTCCGCCCCAAAACGGGTGACACCGAACGTAAAAAACTTAAACAAACCATCACAATGTTTTCAACGATAAATCACTTCGAAACCGTTTTGGGGTGACACCCGAACGTAAACAACTTAAACAAACCATCACAATGTTTTCAATGATAAATCACTTTGAAACCGTTTTGGGGTGACACCCAAACGTAAAAAACATAAACAAACCATCACAATGTTTTCAACGATAAATCACTTCGAAACCGTTTTGGGGTGACACCCGAACGTAAACAACTTAAACAAACCATCACAATGTTTTCAATGATAAATCACTTCGAAACCGTTTTGGGGTGACACCCGAACGTAAACAACTTAAACAAACCATCACAATGTTTTCAATGATAAATCACTTCGAAACCGTTTTGGGGTGACACCCGAACGTAAACAACTTAAACAAACCATCACAATGTTTTCAACGATAAATCACTTCGAAACCGTTTTGGGGTGACACCCGAACGTAAACAACTTAAACAAACCATCACAATGTTTTCAACGATAAATCACTACGAAACCGTTTTGGGGTGACACCCGAACGTAAAAAACTTAAACAAACCATCACATGTTTTCAACGATAAATCACTTCGAAACCCTTTTGGGGTGTCACCCGAACGTAAAAAACTTTGAATATTCTTATAGATACCATATTGACCGTTTTTTACGATATATTATTTAGTATGCAAGCATGATTATTTAATGACCAGGTCTGAAAACACATATGCTGAATAATGTATAGGAAAAGTGGTTTACGTCGATAATGTGGCACCCTTTGTCGATAGGGTGGCACCCTTGAGTTACAATGTCTCTATTCCAAAATTATTTCTAAAATATCCGCTTAACCTTACTACCTAATATATGTTTTACATTTCAAACAAATTAATTGCAAACACCTAAGGAAACTAACAAACAATCAAATTACCGTGTTTGTAAATGATCTCAAAATAATTGTTTTCCTTTATCTTGAAACTCAAAGAATAAATTGAAATAGATCGTTTTTCAATGGACACAAAAATAATTACTGTAGAATAAAATGGCAGTTATTTACTGCAGTTTTGCAAATTTTTGTAGGTTGATACATACTCATACTGTTTGTTTTCAGTTTTATATATTTATATATTTGAATTAAATGAAAGTTTTTCATTTAAAATTACATTTTGTTGGGTTTTAAATCCCTTGGAAATTTCAAACTCATCAAGTGATTCTTTTAAAGATCCTTGGCTACATAAATGTAAAGCCTTCAATTTTTTTTTAAAAGTGGTGTAGCTATTGTTATTAACTATGTAAATGGTTTGCAAAAATAAACTTTAAATTTTGTTTATTTTTCTTCTTAGGCAGATATACCTTAAATCAGCCTTTAAAACATTTTCCGGTTTTCCCGATGTAAAATTTTTCACAAAAATCACATTCAATTTTGTAAATTATTGAGCATGATTCTAATTGGATATTTAATTTTGGTTTCAATTCTTTATATAAAATATCTTTTAGGATTTCATACTTATATTTTTTAAATAGTTCCTTATAATATTAGGCATATGATTTGTAAATTCCATTTTATCAAATATTATTTAATATAAGTTGTTACAAGGAAATTTAAATAAATTAATTTTCTTGAGGGTGTATTTAGTCGTTAACACAGTGTACTTATTATGAACTATGTACCTATTATGTATATCCTACAAATATATTTAGAATTAATGCTTTGCTGATACCTATACTATAATTAAAAATATTTTTTTAGATTCCGTTTAGCAAATATCCCAAGAAATAAATATGCCACGAGGAGTTCATATTTTTTAAAGAAAAAGTTGGTTCCAGCAGAGAAAGACCAAATCTATAAATATGTTACAAAATCCGATGATATCCAAGGCTCATCAAAAGAAATTGATTATCACGTTGATGCAACGAATGTTTCAGAGAATATTGGCTCATCTTCGGAAAGTAACAGCAACAATACAGAATTAATAATGATAACCTATGATGACGAATTAGAAAGGAATAATGAAAATGACAGTGATAATGCCGCTAATGCTTCTACTATCGAAGACAGTATTTGCATGGGTGAATCACTTCAGGACTTAAGAGATGTATCACATTGGAATATACTCGTCTCTGGTAATGTTCGCATTGAAATCATAAAAAAAGAAAGTGAACATTTTCAAAATAGAGAAGGGTCGTTTGTTACTGTATCTAGACACGGGTTAGACATAAAAGGTGATGTTCGCCATCTTTCTAAAGAATGGTTTTATAAAATGATGAATAATGGTGAAAAAATTCTACGGCCATGGATTGTTTATTCTCCTGTAAATAATAACTTGCGTCCTGTATTGCTTCTATTGTCGTGTATTTGCTGTCACCAATAATAATAATACAAAATCAACATTTACTACTGGATATCAGAAGCGGTGGAAACTAAATCCCAAAGTGGCCGAGCATGAAACTTCAAATGAACATCTGGAGAATTTTGAAAAGTGGAAAACTTTGGAAATGAGGTTAAAAATTCATAAAACGATACGAGACGCAGCCTTGCAATTAATATAACTTTGTTTTTATCCAAACAAAACCCAGCATTTCATGGACATGATGAAGGACAAAGTTCTTCAAATAAAGGCAATTTCTTAGAACTAACCAAACTATTGTCAAAGTATGATGTAGTAAAGTATGATGTAGTGTGAACACTGAAAAAAAAATTGAAGTAATGATAACCTCATCTCGAAGATGGCAGTTTATTATTCATGCAAAGAAAAGATATTTACAAACAATTTCACCGTGATTGGGACAACTACTCAGTACTCAGTAACATTTTCCTGATAACAGAATGAGGTGTAATTAAAATATAAAGTGCTATCCAATATAACAGTAGTTGAATAAAGTTAATAACTATTTCCATGAAAACATATTTCTTTGGCCTTATATCATGAATTTTTCATTTTAAAATTTAAGTATTTGAGATTAATTGAATATTTTATTTTCACATAAATATTTCATGTGATTGTCTCAACTGCATCGGCTTATCATTGTACGGTTGTTGAATCAATCTCGTATTTCGATTCGCCATATCTGCCCGCACGGTGAGGTTGAGACAACTGCATTTCGATTGGAAATAGGACATGTTTTTTTCAGTGTAAAATCTTGAAAATGATGGTATAGATGTTATGAATTGTCGCTCCCAAAGGTTGTGATAATGCAGCTGTTATGAGTAGTATACATGGAGAAGTGCAAGCTATTATTAAAGCAAAAAATAACAAAGCAATTTTTGTGGGCTGCAAAGATCAATCAATTAATTTATACGGCCAACACTCGTCAGTGGAAGCCATTTTTACATGTTTTTTTGCTTCGACTAGCCGCTGGGAAGTACTTGCTAAACACAACAAAGCAACTGTTAAAATACTCTTAACAGCGCATTGGAGTGCTCATTATGCTGCAGTAAAAGTATTTTCCGAAAACTTTGATGGAATTGTGGCTGAAATTGAGAAGTTAAGTGATCAACAAGAAAATGTAGACACTAGAGGCGCTGAACAGAACCTTATCAATGCAGCATGTGATTTTTCGTTTCTTTGCTATCTTTTGTTTTGGAATGATATTCTAATAGAAATAATATCTGTGCTCAGATTGGATTGCAAAGCACGGGCTTGAATATTGATCAATTAGCTACAAAAATAGAGTCAATTCATAACGAAGTCTCATTGTAGAAGAGGCAATAGATCTTGCTGCGAAAAAATCGGAGGACTATGACATTCCAATGGAAAGCCGAATTCGTCATAAAAACGCAAAAAACGAACGGGTGGTGAGTTTGCACCTGATGTTGGACTGACACTGAGAGCTCAACTTAAAAAGGACATGTTGGAATGTCTTGACCGATTCAGTGTTGAACTCCGAACTAGACTGAAGTCAGTTCAAGATTTAGCTTCATTGTTCGAGGTTGTGCAGACAAACACTTAGCTTTTGGCGAACAGTGAAGAGTTAAAATTATCGGTATCAAAATTTACTGGTTTTTATGATGCGGTATTGGCAACAGAACTCCTCATAGAGATACAAAGGGTGAGGAGGCATTTAAAAGCGGCCAATGTTACAGTTTCTAACTGGGTGTACCTAGACTTTTTGAAATTCATCGTAGAATGGGATTTTTTAGAATTTCTTCCGAATCTTACGGTCGCACTAAAGTTATTTATGACTATTTGCGTATTAGTGGCTTCGTGTGAGAGGAGTTTCAGCAAATTAAAATTAGTTAAAAATTACTTGCAGCCTTATAATAATAATGCTCATTTGTATTAATTAAAAAAAATTATAAATTACGTTTATCGGCTTTTTATTATTATTGACAGTTTTTAGTTTTGGGGTGACACCACAATATCCGCCCCGGGTGCCACCCATGCTAGCTACGCCACTGCCAAGTCGTTTAGCATTTCTTTCAAGCTGAGAGAGACTATCCTTGATATCGCTTGTTCTACGTCCGAGAAGCACAATATCATCTGCATAGCCAAGAATTTGACTAGATTTGTTAAATATACAGTTTTGTTGAGCTTTTTAAGTTGAGCTCTCAGTGTCAGTCCAACATCAGGTGCAAACTCACCACCCGTTCGTTTTTTGCGTTTTTATGACGAATTCGGCTTTCCATTGGAATGTCATAGTCCTCCGATTTTTTCGCAGCAAGATCTATTGCCTCTTCTACAATGAGACTTCGTTATGAATTGACTCTATTTTTGTAGCTAATTGATCAATATTCAAGCCCGTGCTTTGCAATCCAATCTGAGCACAGATATTATTTCTCTTAGAATATCATTCCAAAACAAAAAATAGCAAAGAAACGAAAAATCACATGCTGCATTGATAAGGTTCTGTTCAGCGCCTCTAGTGTCTACATTTTCTTGTTGATCACTTAACTTCTCAATTTCAGCCACAATTCCATCATGCGGCTTTTTCTTATCGCGTACTCAAGCGCCAAATTAAATAGTACGGGTGCGAGTGCATCACCTTGTCAAACACCTGCTGTTATATCGAAAGGATCAGAAACTGAGCCTTCGATTACTATTCTACAATTTGATCCCGATGTTGTGAGTTTGCACAGAGAAACAAGTTTCCCTGGGATACCAAGGCATATGAGTGCGGACCAGAGGTTGTCGCGGATGATACTTTCATATGCTTGCCTGAAATCAACGTAGAGCTGGTGAATGCTGATGTTGTACTCCCAACATTTTTCCAGAATCATCCTTAATGTAAAACATTGATCTGTGGTTGAGGGTTTGGGATGAAAACCACACTGATAGTCACCGATGATAGATTCGGCGAACGGGATGAGTCGAGCAAGTACGAGATTAGCTAGTATTTTATATGCAGTGTTCAACAGTGCGATGCCACGATAATTTGCACTTTTTACACGGTCACCTTTCTTATGTAGCGGAACAATGAGAGCTGTTTTCCATTCAGCAGGTAGTTCTTCTTGGTCCCAGATTGCAAGAATCAGATCGTATATAAGTGAGACCAGAGCTGCTCCTCCATTTTTCAAAAGTTCTGTGTGAATTCCATTGAAACCTGAGGATTTGCCATTTTTCAGTTTTTTATTGGCAGCTTCCACTTCTTCTATTGCTGGGTAAGGGACAAAAATCTCCTCAGTTGATTGAGCAATTGCTCGAATAGGATGAACTTCATTCGTCCTATTCAGTAGGTCTTGAAAGTGGGATCGCCACACTGCCAGCACATCACGTTCACTTGTTGTAAGTTCATTATTTTCAATTTTGATGGCGGTAGATCTTGGGTGGAAATCTTTTGTCAGATCCCGTGCATTGGCAAAGCACTCTTTTTGAATTTCCGTTGGCCGCATGTTGGTTGATGTTTTCGATGCAGCTCTTTATGTGTTCGCGTTTCTTTTTACGTAGAAATTTTGCTGAGGCTTTACTGGCGCATAAATAATCAGGTTGGGAGCTTCAGGTGTTTCTTGTTAACCATTTTTCTCGCAGATTTTGTTTATGTTCAATGGATTGGCGGCACTCGTCGTTATACAATTCGTTGTGTGATTTCGGTGGTCGTTTTCCGATTATAGTTTGTGTTGCGGCTATAATGGTTGATTGAAGCGTTTGCCATTTTTCTTGTATGTTTAATGGCATCTCAGAAGAGATGTCATGCTCTTCTATGTTTTGTGTTATTATTTCCTGATATTTATTCAGCGTTTTCGGATGTTTAAATGCATCGGCATTCCAGCGCACGGTCTTTTTTGCTTGTCTGTTAAATGTAGATGATAATTTGCACTTGTACTTAAAGATGACAAGCATATGATCGGTGTCCATATCAGCACCTCTGTATGATCGAACGTCAGTTATACTTATAGAGTCTCTCTTAGAGATCATGACGTGATCGATTTGATTTTCCGTTTTTTCGTCATTTGATTTCCACGTTGCCTTGTGAATTCTCTTGTGAGGGAAGAAAGTGCTGGAAATTACTAGATCATACATCATAGCCAGCTCGGCTGCGCGAGAACCGGTATTGTTGCTGGTATGATGCAAGCTGTTAGGGCCGATATGTGTTTTAAGTTCTGCAATCCTACCGATTTGAGCATTAAAGTTACCTACCACGATTTTAATATCGTGCCGCGGGATGTTATTGATGACTTCTTCGAGTTCTAGGAAGAACAGGTCTTTAATATCATCTGCTTTATCTTCAGTAGGTGCATGAACATTGACGATCGTTACATTGAATTTTTGCGTGCGGATTCTCAGTGTGCATAACCGCATATTAATTAGGCAGAAGTCGATAGCATGCTGATTCATGCGACGTTGTATAAGAAAGCCAACTCCAAATTCTCCTCCGTTTTGATGACCGCAATAATACAGAATGTATCCTTTCGCTGTTTCATGGATTCCACTGCCTGGCCATCTTAGTTCTTGTAATGCCACTATGTCCAGTGTGTAGATCTCGACTTGTTGAGTGAGTTTTAGGAGATCTCCTGGTCTTCTGAGGCTTAGCACGTTCCAGGTTCCCATTTTTAAATCGTAGTCCGGGTACAGTTTCCGAGGTCGTTCCAATAATGATTCCGATATATTCCGAGGCCTGTGTACAGAATTCATGTTAATAATTTTTTACGGAAATGGGGTGTTAGCCCTTCGCCCAACCCAAATTTTCGTGAATGGATTCGTTCTGCATCTTAAGGTCACCAGAAACAATCTTTTTACACGTTTATATAGCGAGCCGCTTGATCCAAGACAGACGCCCGCTGAAAGCCGCCCCTAACATGGAGAACAGACGCTTTCTACACATTTATATGGCGAGCCGCTTGATCCAAGACAGACGCCTGCTCCAAGCCGCCCCTAACATGCAGAACAGACGCTTGAGTTGCATTGGTTTTATGGCGCCAATGACTCGCCATGGCGCAGAATCATTGAGTATAAGCAGTATTTACTCTGCCCCTCTCAACTACACCAACCTAATTCTGTTAGCGTTACCCAGGTAGCACGGAGTGGACGTAGAATTTCGGATTTTCGCTACTCGGATTTTCGCTCAACAATGTAGTGCAATGATATAATTATTTTATTTTTCATTCATTTAGAATCACAATTGATAGTAGTCGCAGTTCCGTCAATGTTTCGCGTGTAGGATCAGCGTCCCACGCTTTTCTTTAACGAATGTGTAAGATTTTCTCGATTTTGAATTTTTTTACAGAATTTTTGGAAAATCTATTCGAGTTTTGGAATTATTTTTATTTTTTGCTTTTTAGTAATTTTTCTACAGTATGCATAACAATGAAGTAAAGAAAAGCGTTTCTTAAAAAAAATTTTTTTTTCAAATATTTCAAGTTTTTTGTATATTTTTTTTATTTTTTTTTACTTTTTAATTTTTAGTCATCAACGCCTTGAACAGTCGGAAATTCTATTTTGTCACGTTCTTATAAGAATTCAACACATTTTTCAGCACAGAATTTAACATTTGTTAATTTATTTTGCTTGATGCCACGATGCATGGATAATGCGTGAAATACTGCCGAAAGACACATATTCCGATATAATTTCCGCATTTTCATTAGGACTTTCAGTATCTTCATTACTTGGGCCATGATTTGATAGTCGAATCAAAACACGTTCATCAAGGTGTGCATTTTCATCAATAACAACGTCTCGGTACAATGGGTTATTTGATTTAAGCCATTCTAAAGCTGCGATTAATTTAGTTCTGGAAACAGTGTAGTCTCGAGTAGAACTTGCATTTTCTAAGCGTTCCGTTACTATACTAGAATATCCAATATACTATAATATCCAAGGTTGATCGAGGTAGAAACGTAGAAAGTTTTGAAATGATGTCAAAAATGTCCAAGGCAAAAAGGATTGCTTGACCTTTAAATCCGTACTGCCCGTACAATCCAGAAAACTTGACAATTTTAAGAAAAGGGTGAATCCGAGACAAAAGAAGTTGTTCAGCTTGAGAAAGTACCTGAATTTCTGGTGGAATGTCGCCTGGGTCTAAATGGATCCAGTAAGCTTTAGCAGGTGGAGTTGTTTTGTTACTTCTTAAGTGTGACTTGCAGTGGTGACAAACTGTAAGGCGAACTTTATTTTTTAATTCAGGCGGCATCCAATCTGGAGGTTTGGGTCAAAATTATTTTTTGAGTTAACGATGATGTTATAAGGCATCCACTGAATTCACATTAAAGCGTATTATTCACAAGGTGATAGTCGAACGATTTCACCAGCACACATTATTAGAGCATGGATGTTTCACTTGTGTGTTCCGTCAAAGTCAAAGAGGTCATTAATTGTTAACCGGTAGAGGTTGTCTGCGAACAGAACTAAAAACTACTGGGTAAATTTCTTTTAGATTATCATCATTAATCAACATATAAATTTTCTTTAAAAAATACAACTATTTGATATCTGATAGCCAATACGATGTTTGAAGCAAAATATCAACATGAGGTCTATTGAACTATGTAGGTCATCAATGGAACAACATATTGATAAAGGTGTTAAATAAAATTGTGTAAAAATCTCTCCATCTCAAAATATTTCCATGTTCCCTTGAGATTTTGAGATAGAGAGAGTTGTCTCTATTTTATTAGGTTAAATAATGGAGATTGGATGTTTGCATATTCTGTATTCATAAGATTATTAGTTTTTAATATGTAAAGGGATTCAAATGCATACCGGATTTTTTATTCATTTTATCTCTATCCTTAATAGTATATTATGCTACGATCATGTAATGACGGTTATTAATACACGAGCATTAAGTTTCGTATGGTATATGCGAGTGTATTAATAGCTATTACATGAAAGTGGCATAGGCTATTTTTTCTACACCCGGTAAATAACGAAGAACGAAAATTTCAATTTTCAAATTTCAAAGTTCAATTTTTTTTCCCATACGAAAATTTCAACGTTTGATTGAAAAACTATGGGCTTCTTTCTATTGATTAAAAATCTGTATCGAAATGAATATCATTATAAAACGGATTTTGGTCATATAAGTGTATTTTTATAGTACGGGTGTAGAAAAAATTATTTAATTGGGTTTTTATACTATTTATGGGTTTGGTGACAATTTCACAGTTGCGTTTCTTAAGTATAGTTTTGTAATTTATATGTTAATCTTGGAACAAATACACTGAAAAAAATAATTACTACTCTGAATGTAGGCATTTTTTTTGCTTACTTTCAGAGTAGCATTCTAAATTGCACATGTAATATTCCGTTATAATATAGTTTTTAATTATTTATGAAATGCAAAATATTACTATTTTAAACCCTTAACTTTTACTACTTTGTTTTTGTAATCTCTGTAATAATTATGTGTATATATTACGTAAAACTGTAAAATTTCATTATGATAGCGGAATCGATTCCGTATTAAATATGAGATATTATTATTTTGGGTGCTAAATTTTTTACGGATTTCTTGTGGAATCAAACGTTTTAAAAACGTATTATGAATTACAACATAACTATGTAATATTACATATTGATAACGTAAATCATTCCGTATTTGTAGTTAATTATTACCATTTTTGCAATTAATATCGATGGTTTAAACATTCATTGCATTAAGGGCTTTATTTAAAGTATTTTAAATATACGTGTAAATTATAAAAAAGTGTTTAATTTTCAAATATTCTTTACTTTAATTCACATTGTACAATTCAAAATTTGTATTAATTACTAATTGTATTAATTATAAATAATTATAAATAATTCATATTAAATTAAATAATAAAAAAATCAAAAATTATATAAACAAACTTGTCTAAATTCAGCTGGATATATACACTGGATATATGTATATACTTTAAATAATACATTAAATATAAAATTATACATTAACATTTTATACATTTTACATACAATTATACATTTATATGTTCATTCAATTAAATGTTATTGCAAGTGTAATTATAATTAAATTATATAAATAATAAATAAAAACAAAATAATATCGAAATAACCTGCCTAAATTCAGTTGGATATGTACTTATATACAATGTAAAACATCATGTAAATAATGTGAAACAGTGATTGTTAAATTGTCTATTAAAATCAATTGTGTTATTGGCTTTGTATTTTCATTATAAAATTAAGTACTCTTGATTTGGAGTTTATATTTTTTTTTCGTCCTCTGCTTATACCTGTAAAATACTTTAGGAAGTATTTTTCAAAAAACTCAAGAGTTAATGATAGCTCTTTTGGGTATTCTATATTGTGTATAAAATACATCGCAGTGATTTGCAACAGAGTTTCCTCAAAACTGACTGAATTTGAGTTGATAAGTTGAGCATCAGAATATAAGTAGAATATTTTTAAATCATTGCCGGTTTCTGGAAAAAAACAGAGTGGTTGTTGTTAATAAATAAATATATATAATTTTGTTTAGATGCTTCGATAAAAGTTTCAAAAACGTAAATTAAAATAGGTTAAAGCATTTTTATGTCAGTTGTTCCAATTCTAAACGAAACAATTATTTATCATAAAAAGTATTCCTAATACTCACCAACTATTCCAAACCATGGAGTTGGAGCTGGTGGTACTATTTCTGATGCAACCGTCCCAATCTGATAAAAAAAATTAAGTTTATTTATAGCGAAAAAAAAACCAAATGTATTATTTCTTTAATGTCAATTTGTAGTACCCGTTTTTAGGTATTTCTTCGTACTTATTTCCGTACTACTATTGATTTATACAAAAATAGTAGTAAAGAAATAATTTTTCAAGTTTTAAATTGTAATGAAATTTCTTTGACTAGAGTAGACTTGCGTAATAGACAAATAAGGAATTTGTTTTTTAAATTTAACGAGGACACAAACTTTTTGTGCTTACCGGATATCTTTTGAACCAAAATTCTTTATCTTCCTTAAAATACGATGCCAAAATTTTGAATATAACTTCTGTTTACGCCTAAATGTCGAGATATTTTCTATGAATGTAAAATTAGATTAACCTGTATTCCGAACTCTCCAAAATCAATTATGCTTCAGTGCAATTTATTTTCCCGCGATCAATTTACTTTTTACCGCGAAATATGACATTAATGAGATCTGTACAAATTTCTAAAAATTCACTTTCTTCTTGGCGATCAACATAAGCGATTCGATATTTAAAATTAAAGGTGATTATATCATATTTTGGATACTTTTGGATACAGGTGAAATTAATAGTTATATTTTATTTTGTGATTAAATTTATGAAATTAAAAAATACAAAAATGTGCGAATTAATTTTTCATGCGATTATTTAAACTAATATTATATAAACTATTTTTTTGTGATTAAATTTATAAAATTTAGAAATATAAAAACAATTTTTTTTGCGAATTTATTTATGTATTATATGCGATTGATCGAATTTTATATGGAAATTATTATTTTGTGGTTAATTTTATAAAATTTAAAGGACATATAAACAGTTTTATGCAAATTTATTCATTTTTCTTACGAGATTATTTAAAAACGAAAAAATATATAAATAATAATAATTCTTTTATTTATTTACAATAAAGAAAACAAACAATTATTTTTTATTTTTAAGTGATCCTTTTATATTAATAAATTTATGAAATAAACTTAAATAAATATAAACAAACTTATTGAATTATAAATAATTTACAACAAATTTATTGTTTTTATTATTATTAAATAAAAATTATTAGGTGATATGGTAGTATCCATTTGTTAATATTTATAAACTATCTCAAACTATTTCATGGTCCTTCGAGCCGGATTTAACTGGCAAATATTATATCAAAACTATCTACAATAAATTTAAAAAAAAAAAAAAATATTTATGTGTTTGTAAATTAATGTCACAGTGTGTTAGATATCAAAGTGATTTTAAGTGAAACGAAGAGTGTTATCAATATTAAAATAAGTTTCAATTTTTCTTGTGCGATAATATAGTGCTTTACTCTTCTAAATTTTAAAATGGCGGATATACGTTCAATGCAACGAATCTTAAATAGAGTTAAACAAATTGAAACTTTCGCAAAGGATCTCACTCATGAGTCAGCAAAATCTATTAAAACAAATTTAATATTATTAAAACAGGAATGGGAAGATTACAAAGCGATGTCTGCATTATGTGCTGATACTCCGGACATAATTACATTGCAAGATCAACTTGAGGCTAAATTTTTCAGCATCAAAGGAAAACTCATTAAAGCAGAATTAGGACAAGGACAATCGATACCACCAGTTGATCTTGACGCAAGTCTAACCGAACTAATGGCGAACCAGCGATCATTTTTACAAGAAGTAAGCCATCTAAATAACAGAAGTGATAATGACGTTCGTTTACCTCGCGTCAATATTCCATTTTTTACTGGAATATATGCAGAGTTTCCGTCATTCCGTGATTTATTTGATGCATCAATCAACAATAACGCGAGGATGTCCAAGGTTCATAAGCTCCAATACCTTAAAGGACTGCTGAAAGGAGAACCGTACTCATTAGTGCGACATCTCGTTATCACCGAAGCCAACTATGATGAAGCCTGGAGTATCATCGTAAGCCGATACGATAAGAAGAAACAAGTAGTATTGACACTCCTCAAACAATTTATGGAACAGCCATCAATTACACAAGTTTCAGCAAAGTCACTTCATTATATGCGAGACACCTCAGATGAGGTACTTAAGGGAATCAAAGTTTTAGGTGAAGGATACCAATCCCGAAATCCATGGTTGATTTACATACTAGTTAATAAGTTTGATCAAACTACAAAGCAAGGGTGGGCTCAACACAGCTATGGTATTGAAAATCCCACAATCGAAAATTTATTGGAATTTTTAGCTAAACAAAGTGACACTTTGGAGGCTTGTAAACCTGCAAAACGTATACCAATCCGCCAGCTTCAAAATCCAAACATAAAAGTTAATCATGCTACTACCAACGTTATCACCTGTATTAAATGTGGCCAAGGACACTATCTACGAAATTGCAGTGAATTTTTACAGCTGTCAGTGCACGAAAGGAGAGGTTTTGTAGCCGAAAATAAACTTTGTTTTATATGTTTATTCAAAAATCATCAATCAACGCATTGCCGATCACGTTTTTGATGCGACATATGCAAAGCAAGGCATCATTCAATTCTGCACACAGAAATGCCTTCCACTTCGGCAAGCAATATAGCTATTAAAGGTGCATCTGAACCTGAAGATTCTCAAACAAGCGATGTTAATGTTGCAACAATGAGTGTTGCCCATGCCATGCCCATCAATGGCTGTACTGCTATTTTACCCACTGCGGTAATAAGAGTACTGGATTCTGCACATCAGTATCAAAATTGTCGAGCTTTGTTGGATTCTGGAGCACAAGCTTCCTTCATTTCTGAATCGTGTGCTAAGCGACTTGGACTGGCACGAACTAAAGCGAATTATTTAATTAAGGGTTTAACATCAGGAACCGAAACGACAAAGGGAAGGCTGTCATTGGAAGCTACATCACTTTACGCAACAAATGAAAATCTTAATATTGATGTTTTGATTTTGAATAAATTGACGGATTGTTTACCAACGCGAGACCTCAGCGATTTAAATTTAGCAAGAATTAAAGGATTAAGGTTAGCTGATCCAGACTTTTATAAGTCACAACCAATAGACATTATAATAGGAGCGGACAAATTCTTCAATATATTAAGAGAAGGTCAAATAAACAATTTAGGCAATAATTTAATAGCACAAAACACAATGTTTGGATGGGTTGTCTCAGGCGAAATAAACAGCGATACGGAAGGGAGTCAATCTACTCGATGGAATTATTTTATTGATCTGAACATTAACGAGACTCTCAAAAAATTTTGGGAAATGGAGGAAATGCCAAATCATGGATCAGTCACCGAAGAGGAAAATAAATGCGAAGAACATTACAAAACTAACTTCACTAGACATAAAAGTGGTAAGTTTATTGTAAAATTGCCATTCAAGGATACTGAAAGCGTTTTGGGTAATTCTTTAAACATTACTCGTAAGCGACTTTGCAATCTACAACAAAGATTACACCGTGATATTCCGCTGAAGAATGAATATATTAAGGTAATGCAAGAATATTTAACGTTGGGTCACATGCAAGAGATTCCGGATCAACAACAAATGATACCAGACGATAAATGTTATTATTTGCCACATCATGCTGTAACCAAAATAGAAAGCTTAACTACGAAGTTACGAGTTGTGTTTGACGGATCAAGCAAAACTACTAATTTGAATTCTATAAATGACATGCTAATGATTGGTCCCAACATACAACCTCCGTTGTGGACAACGTTGAACAAATTCCGTCACAACAAGATTGCACTTACGGCGGACATAGAAAAAATGTACCGTCAAGTTCTTATAGCTGATCAAGACCAAGATTTTCAACGTATTTTGTGGAGAGAAAATTTAAG
This sequence comes from Diogma glabrata, assembly GCA_963693315.1. NCBI lineage: Eukaryota > Metazoa > Arthropoda > Insecta > Diptera > Cylindrotomidae > Diogma > Diogma glabrata. The sequence goes on from OY856186.1 coordinate 249,799,883, forward strand.
TGACCCAATAAAACACTATAAGCTCACAACCGTTACCTTTGGAATGGCCAGTTCTTCATTTTTAGCTACACGTTCATTGCTACAAGCTGCATATGATTGCGAAGCAGAATACCCAGAAATCGCAAAGGAAATTTCAAATAAATTTTATATTGACGACTATTTATCGGGAGCAAGTACAATTGAACATGCCAAGCATTTGAAGGAAAAAATAACGCTGTTGCTTGAACAAAGAGGATTTTGCTTAAGAAAATGGCAGTCAAACGCAGCAGAACTGTCAGCACCTATTGCAAACCCTGAATCTATGGTTACAATTGACGAAACAAATTCGACGGTGAAAATATTAGGGTTACAATGGAATTCTGTAGAAGATTATTTCACCTTTAAAGTAAATTTGCCATTAGAAGCAACCCCTACAAAGCGCACGTTAATATCTAACGCGTCTAAGATATTTGACCCACTTGGCGTTGTTGCACCATCGATTGTTCTAGCGAAAATATTATACCAAAAATTATGGTTAAGAAAATTGGATTGGGATGACCAGTTGCCTGATGATATTGCGATTTTGTGGAATCAACTAAAGGTGGACCTTCCTGACTTAGAGAAACTCAAACTTCAACGTTTTGTGTGCCTGAATAAACTACAATTACATGGCTTTAGTGATGCGAGCGAAAGAGCGTACTCAGCAGTGGTATATGGCAGGTATTTGGATGAATATGGAGATATACACACGACAATCCTTGCCTCTAAATCTAAGGTAGCACCCATTAAACAGATTTCGTTACCTCGGCTAGAATTATGTGGCGCTCATCTTCTTGCAAGGCTGATAAGAGAAGTTAGATCTACTTTTGAAGACCCTTTAGAAGTCTACGCGTGGACCGACTCAACCATTGTTTTAGCATGGCTATCTGACCATCCAACAAAATGGAAAACTTTTGTGGCGAATAGGGTGTCGGATATTCAACAGTTAATGCCAAGAAATCATTGGAATCATGTCAAGTCAGCAGACAATCCTGCAGACTATGCATCCAGAGGTGTCATGCCATCCAAACTCTTGACATTACAACAATGGTGGCATGGACCACCATGGTTAACTGAACCAGAAGCGTTGTGGCCAATTGTGAAGAATCAAACTTATTATAATGATACCATTTGCGAAATAAAAGGGGAAATACCATTGTTTCACATTAAAGAAATCGAAAAGGATGATATATATAGTATGCTGTTAAATAGATTATCTTCTTTCACTAAAATTATTCGTATTTTATGTTATGTAAACAGATACATTCAAAATTTAAAAACGGTAAAGGAAAAAAGAAGAATATCGTTTATAACGATCAGTGAAATCAATGAAAGTACCGAACAATTGATAAAATGGGTACAACGGAACGAATACTTCAACGAAATACAGATCCTGTCTAGAAATCGAGAATTGGGAAATGGCAGCAAATTATCCAGTCTGACGCCATTTTTAGACAACAAGGGTATATTACGTGTTGGTGGAAGACTCAAAAAATCAAATTATCCATATGATTTTAAACATCAAATCATTCTGCCAAATTCCCATATCCTCAGCCGAATGATTATTTCCTATTATCATAAAAAATATCTCCATCCTGGTCCGTCCCACACATCCTATCTAATACGCCAATTTTATTGGATTGTGCAAGGCAGAGCGACTATACGAAGCGAAGTGAAGAAGTGTATCCAATGTTTTAAGAGTAGAGCGACTACTGCAAAGCAGCTTATGGGTGATTTACCATCTGTTCGCATCACGCCAGCGAAACCATTTGCAAACTGTGGAATTGACTATGCTGGGCCTATAATGCTAGCCAGCAAACGTGGCAGAGGAGCTAAGATGGTAAAGGGATACATCGCTATTTTTGTATGTATGGTGACCAAGGCGCTACATATTGAAGCTGTCACAGAACTAACCACTGATGCATTCTTAGCTGCATTGAAAAGATTTTCGGCCAGAAGAAATTGTCCCAACAATATATATACCGACAATGGTACCAATTTTATTGGTGCTAACAGACATCTGAAAGAGGTATACAAATTTCAAAATAAAAATATTAACGATTCCCTCATTACAGAATTTTGCGTCGAAAATCAAATAAATTGGCATTTTATACCACCATCGGCCCCTCATTTTGGTGGAATATGGGAGTCTGCTGTCAAATCTGTCAAGTCTCACCTAAATCGTGTTGTTGCAAACGCCCATTTGACATTCGAAGAGATGTCAACACTGTTATGCCAAATAGAAGCTGTATTGAATTCTCGACCGTTATGTCCAATGTCAGAGGACGACGATTGTTTTGAGGTGCTTACTCCAGCACACTTTTTGACGGGCTCATCTATGATTCCAACACCTGATTATGATCTGACCAATACTACATCGACTAGATTATCCAGATGGCAGCAAGTTGAAAGGCGTACCCAGAGTTTTTGGAAAAGGTTTCATTTAGACTACATCAACAACCTACAACAAAAACATAAATGGAAAAGCAGTCAAGAAAATATAAAGATTAATGATTTGGTGTTGATTAAGGATGAAAATTTACCACCTTGTAAATGGGCAATGGGAAAAATAATTACCACACATCCAGATGATTATGGAAATGTTCGCACAGTTACAATCAAAACTTCAAACAATACTATAAAAAGACCAATAACCAAGGTCTGCAAACTTCCAATCGAGTAGCTGTATGGTTGACGGACTGTCAACGGCCGGGAATATGTTTACGCCTAAATGTCGAGATATTTTCTATGAATGTAAAATTAGATTAACCTGTATTCCGAACTCTCCAAAATCAATTATGCTTCAGTGCAATTTATTTTCCCGCGATCAATTTACTTTTTACCGCGAAATATGACATTAATGAGATCTGTACAAATTTCTAAAAATTCACTTTCTTCTTGGCGATCAACATAAGCGATTCGATATTTAAAATTAAAGGTGATTATATCATATTTTGGATACTTTTGGATACAGGTGAAATTAATAGTTATATTTTATTTTGTGATTAAATTTATGAAATTAAAAAATACAAAAATGTGCGAATTAATTTTTCATGCGATTATTTAAACTAATATTATATAAACTATTTTTTTGTGATTAAATTTATAAAATTTAGAAATATAAAAACAATTTTTTTTGCGAATTTATTTATGTATTATATGCGATTGATCGAATTTTATATGGAAATTATTATTTTGTGGTTAATTTTATAAAATTTAAAGGACATATAAACAGTTTTATGCAAATTTATTCATTTTTCTTACGAGATTATTTAAAAACGAAAAAATATATAAATAATAATAATTCTTTTATTTATTTACAATAAAGAAAACAAACAATTATTTTTTTATTTTTAAGTGATCCTTTTATATTAATAAATTTATGAAATAAACTTAAATAATTATAAACAAACTTATTGAATTATAAATAATTTACAACAAATTTATTGTTTTTATTATTATTAAATAAAAATTATTAGGTGATATGGTAGTATCCATTTGTTAATATTTATAAACTATCTCAAACTATTTCAACTTCGTTTTCTGAATCCTCTTCGTTACTTTCATTTATTTTTTCAAATTTTTGAAATAATTAAAAATATTGTTTTTGTTTTCATTAAAATTTTCAAAAAATGTTGAAACAGATACTTTTAGCAAGGTCTCGAAATGCTTTAAAATAATTTCCTTTTTCATCAAGAAAGGCCAATTTTCTTTGACATTAGTAATAGTTGATGGCGCTCTGAAGTTATTTAAAAACTGTCTTTGATATATATAAGTGGCATCCATGTATTTGTTAATTTTGTCCTGTTCCTCATTGGTTATGTTTTTTTTAGGAAAAATGTCTATTAACCAGTTTTTCATAGAGTTAATAGAAGCTTCACTTTCGATGGAGCTACTAGGTTGCCAATTACTACAACTATCCCTAAATAATTTGGCTTTTTTTCGTGATTTTAAATCTATGTTTGGGACGAACCGGTTGTGTTTTTTATTTTCTATCGCATTTTTATAATTATTGTGATTTATAAATTTCGTAACTAACAGTTTTGCTTTCAAATAAAACATTGCCACTACTATCAGTCTGAAATTGGATAAACGAATCTGGATAATTTTTAATTAAGACATCTACAACGTTTCTAAATACTGATACTGGAATAGTTTTAGAAATTAATCGAAGACTATCAGTGATCAAATGTATTAGGTTATCAATCTGGCATGTTTCCATTTTTACTTTCTTTTCAAATATTTTCTTATAACATTCGGGTAGATTAGGTAAGTTGTAATTTTCAAAATCTGAAACAGTTTTAGTTGAAGAATGTTCATTCGAAAACTCAGAATTGGACGAACTTGGAAGATCGTAAGTTATGCTCGTTTCTTCCGGGAAGGATAATAATTCAGCAAAATTAGTGTCTTTAAGAGATGATATGGTTGAGGCTGTAGATGATAATGAATCTGTATGAAAAAATTATATATCAATATTTTTATCAAAATAAAAGTATCTTTTAGTATATGTAATTACTTTCAATTTCAGTATTATTGAAAATAACAATTTTTTGTTCAGGTTCCCATATTTCTGAGTTTCCCAAGAGCATTAGAATTTGTGATCGCTCCAACAGCTCTAAAATTTCATCGTCATCCACATCAAAACCGTCAAGGTCAGTTACCAAACGATCGCCTATCAATCCTTTGATTTTCGCTGAAAAAATATGTTCGTAGTTAAAACATCAGTTGGAATAATAGAAGAGTTGAATTTAGGATTAGGATTTAGGAAGGTTTGGGAATTTTGGACTTTTCAATTAACATACCTTTTGCAATTATTTCCCCAACAGCTGGTTGGCATGCAATAGTTTTTCTAATTTTTCTGGATTTATCACATAGTTTAAAAATATATCTTCTAGTTTCCATTTTGGATAACTGAAGGAAGAGAAAGATATGATATACTCTGAAAATTATAAAGCATAAATGAAGATTTGTGCTTGAGATTCGAGTGAGAAGCATATTCGTACGATTTTAATTTTGAAATAGATTGATAAAGTCCATTTTTATAATTAAAACACATAAACATAGTGGGACCATAAAATGTAGGTTCAGTGTAATCGCCTTTAAGAAAAATATATTCAATTTGTAATACTTTTATGATTAAATTTTCATCAATATCAATAACAACGTGTTCATTTTTTTTATATATAATTTCTTTCACTGAAATTGTTTCTGCAACAAACTTGAATTGTTCTGAATAGGTTCCAAACATTCCAGGAAGGATATATTGTGATTTTTTCAGTAAAATTTCGGACGGAAATCTGTTATCGTTTAGTGTACATTGATGAAGTTGATGTCTTTCGCTAATAGTTTTAGTAATGTTCTTTGAACTTAAAGATTTTTTATACTTTGTCTTTAAAGTGTGGTGTTTGCGTTCACAATGCGTAGTCCACATATTTATCAATGGTCCAAACTGTTTAATTAAATTTGGATAGTGATCCATATAATGGTGCTTTGGTGTTAATATTGAATCCACAAAAGAAGTACGTCGATAGTAAAAGTAATCAGATATTAAAATTTCTAATAAATTTATCTGGATTAAGTTTATTTCTTCTGAACAAACAATTCGAATAATTTGTAGAAGTGTGGTTAACATTTTCCAAACAGTATCCTCGGTTGAAAAATTTTGTGTAAGCATTACCAAAGGAAATAATATAATAAGCATCCATATTTCGTGTGCTTTTCGTGGAAGTTTAGCCTTTTCCTTAATATTAGGAAAACTAATATTTAGTTTTAATTTCTTTGTAATATATTTCAACTTGGCGTTTAGGCAATCTAAAGTTAACGTTTGCTTACTAACGAAGTAGAAAATAATTAATTGCATATCTCTTTTTGCAAACCCTTCAAAAATATCATGTGCAATACAGGGCGCCAATCCTGGATTACAAACATGGTAAAACTGTAGCTTGTTCAAACATGAATCGTTTTTAATCCCATGAACGTTTAAAAGTTCAGCTGCCATAAGATTTTGAACATCAACTTTGTAGTTATATGGAGTTCTAGGCTCGCCTAAATTATGTGAATAATTGATACTTTTTAAGTTGTTGCTTTCGAAATAACAATATCGACAAATGTATTGAGATCTGCCAAAGTTTTCGCAAAATCCACCTATTTGATGGCTTCCTAAATTATCTGCCAAAACCACAACCACTGAACCTTTGATTACTGATTGTTCGATTACCGCCTGTTCTCTTAAGCTTATTGAAATTCCATTTTTTTCTAAATACGTTAAATCCTTGATTAAAGGGCTTAAAATATTATTCAGACCAAACAATTTAACATATTGTTCTTTACACAGTATTGCTAAAAAAATATTATCGGTTTTTTTTCTATAACATGAAAACATATTTCCAACGATAACGTAAACAGCAAACAGCTTATGTTTGTTTTTTGAAGAACTGAGTGCATTACAAGTTTCAAACGCATCAACGTATAAGAAAAGTTCAATTCTTTTATCATTTTTAAAAAAGCTGTTATTCTTATATACTTCACCTTCCCAATAATCAGATAGAGTATTAAGCTTTTCAAATCTTACTTCAAAAAACTGTTCTGAAAACTTTTTATTCATAAAAAGTAATTTTAGTGTTTTCAAAATTGGAACATAATGGTATGAACATTCTTCATGGAATTCGTTTCGTCCCAAATTAATTTCCAAAGGCTCAACGTAGAATAATTGTTCTTTAAAATACAAATTTCTTTTATAGGCTGTATCTACTGATCTAAAATTGTCAGTTTTTAAGGAAATAGTTTTTAAACCTTCTCGAATTTGATTGGGTACATTTAGCTTTTCACAAATGTTGCTTATTTCGAAATTAAAAACATCTTGAGTAACTTCCTGATAGTTTTTAAATTCTTCTACAATAAAATTAAGAGCATTTTCTGGCAAATCAAATTTACTTCTTAATGTTAATAAAAATGCTATAATGTCGGTACTGCTAAATATTTCTTGCCTACTTGTTGTTGGATGTAAATCAAAGCTATCGTATTCAGACCTGCAGCCAAATTCTGTAATTGTGAAGCGGTGAAGTGATAAAAATTTCTTCGTTTCTTTTCATTAAAAAACTTATCACTTCACCGCTTCACAATTACAGAATTTGGCTGCTGGTAGATTGATTTTCATCAATAAAACTTGAAGGTACGCTTAAATTTAATTGATTTGAGGCTATGTTTAAATCCTCACAACTCTTAATATTTTTGTGTTTCCGATTAACATGGCTTAAGAATGAGTTTTTATTTTTAAATGTTTGTGTACAGGAATTTGAAAATATACAACGCACTTCACTATTAATTTTTATATGTTCAATTAAATGTTTAATTATTGTTTTCTTATTTACAGCTATATAGTGGCATTCAGTCTGTCCACACGTAAAGTTTTGAATAGTTTTATTCGATGTTTCATGGCCAATTTCATGAAACCGGTAGAGATGCGAAATAAAACTCGTATACTTATTATAAGTTAATGTACAATTTTCATACCCACATGAAAAAATTTTATTTTTGTCTATTCTTTGAACAAATTGGTGTTTGTGGTATATTTTCAAATTATCACTTTTAAAATTGCAAGAATTACATTTAAATTTCATTTTAATACTTACAATTATTTTGAATATAAACGTGAAATTGAAATAAAATAATCAAACTAAAACTTTTCACTTTTTAATTAAATTTTATTTTATTATTTAATTTTTTTTGAATGTCTGTTCAGGCGAATGATTTTCCAACTTACGAATAAATAGAACAAACACGTGTTTTTGTTTTTGTTGCATCAACAGTTTCCTATTTAGATCACGTAATTTTAAGTTGATAATGCAGTTTAGTACATACAAACTATAGTAAAATTGAATTTTGTACGTAATAAATACGGAATTTTACGGTTAAATAATTTAATATATACATTTAATGAAATATTCCATGATCATATCTGAATTACAATTTTAATTATTAAAACATGGAATATTCAGTGGACAATGCAGTTCATTATGTAAAAGTATAGTTATTTTACAGTTTTTTGCATAAAAGAAAAACTGTAAAGTTCTAAAGTGGTACTTTTAAGGTTTATTCATTTAATATTAAAATGGAATGAAATATTACATTCTCGTCACTTACATTACTAGTGTTAAAAATAAAATTACTATTAAAAATGTAATTTCAACACTATTTTGTATGAAGTAATATTCAACTTTTTTTTTTCAGTGTAGTATACTAATTCTTTTATTTGGTGCCGGTTTAGATGATGCTGGAGAAACGTGCTCAATTGCTTTCTTTGATGCTTTATTTTGAATTTATTAATTATTTTATCTGCAAATTCAATAGTATAAAACCGTTGGCTATTGCTTTATTTTGAATATATGGTCCTTCCTCATCAAATTCGTACTTATCCATTGAGATGTTATAAAGTCAATGAGCCATGGAATGGAAAGCTGCTTGTTTATGCGTAATATAGTGGTGGAAATCTGTGGTGATAAATCTATTGGTGCTGCTAGGCTTTCTGTAACTTTCAAATTTGTTGTTGTTTGGGGGTGACTTAAAGAAGGTGAGTTAATAATTGATGTCCAAAAAATTTAAAATATTAATTTTTTCTGTTTCTATTGTAAATTGTATTGATGGATGTACTGAATTAATTTTTTCGAAAACTGCCGGCAAATTAGATTTTTTGACTATCGCAAAATATCGTCTGCGTAACGATACCATACTTTTGGGAATAAATGGAAGTTTTCTTTCTTCTTCTTCCTAGCCTTTTTTCTTTTACATCGAATAAAAAAATATAAAAAAATTTCCTGGTTCTCTGGTCATAGACCTCCAGGGTTGGCTTGTACAATGGATCGTGGTCTTAAAATCATTCTCGAGCTTAATCTCTCTTCCTTCTCCGTCTCGGTTAATTCAAACTTCTTCTGGTGATCGTTTAACTGTCCGACCCAGCTGTTCTTAGGTCTTCCCCGTCTTCTCATATTTGGTACATCTAATTGGAGCATCTGTTTTGCCACATTAGTTTCATCTGTGACGTAGATTTTTTCATACCATTTAGTTCGTTCCCGTTTCATTTTGTCTACGACTGGTTCTTTCACTTGCATTGAGCCTCGTACATGCGTGCTTTTAATATGGTGTAGTTTCGTCACTCCCATTGACATTCTCATCATTTTCATTTCAGCTGCAGTAAGATCTTGTTCATATTTTCGATACATCGTCCAACATTTTGCACTATAAGTTAACGTGGGCCGTATTACTGTTGAGTGCATTTTTCCTTTTAGTTTAGAAGGCATACGTTTATCACAGAAAACCGGTGTGTTTTGTTGCCACTTCAACCACGCCACGCTGATACGATGATTGACATCGGCATGACAGTAGCCGTCCCTTGTAATAACAGACCCCAAGTATTTAAAGCTCTTACAGTTGTTCATCACTTTGTTGTTTATCATTATATTATGGGATGGAGCATCTGGATTACTGAATGGCATATGCAGATACTCAGTTTTTGATTCACTGATTTTGAGACCATTGCTTTCTAGTGCTTCCTTCCATTGGTTGAAAATATCTTGCAGTTGTATGATGTTATCACTACCCAGCCCTATGTCAACAGCAAAAAGTACACTGAGTAATAGTTTGTCCATAAAATTTGAAGTTAGGTAGTTCACTACGATGTTAAACAGAAGTGGACTTAATACACTTCCTTGGTGAACCCCAACCTTTACTGAGAATGAGTCTCAGACGCCTGCAGCACATCTTATACTTGTTATTGCTTCACAATACATGTCGATGATGATATTTACATATATTTCTGGTACCTTTATGGCTTCTCAGTGCAGTCCAAATGAAGTCACGTGGCACGCGATCAAACGCTTTTTCTAAATCGATAAAAATCAAATAAAGGTCTTCGGCTGCATCCCAATATTTCTCCACAAGAATGCGCATCGCCTGAATTGCGTCTGCAAAGGATTTGCCTGGAACAAAACCACATTGATTTGGGTGAATTTCTTGGATAACAGTGTTCAGCACTCTATCGTTAATGACACGTTCCCAGATTTTCATCGTATGGGGTAGCAGCTTAATTCCTCTATAATTGTTATACTTTCTTGCATCACCCTTGTTCTTGAAAAAAGGTAACAAAAAGCTTCCCCGAAAGGCTTTTGGCATCGGTTCTCCTTTCATGATCTTGTTAAATAAATTACAGAGAAATTTAACCCTCGTTTGACCAACAGTTATCCAGACTTCAGATGGTATTTCATCAGGACCAACTGCTCGTCCGCGTTTCATTTTCTTTATCGCCTCTATAACTTCCTATTCTGATATTTCTTCACATTCTGTATACGTGGCTTCAACACTTGGCGGTATCACTGTTCTAGGAAACTCTTCATTCAATAGTTTTTCATAATACGTCCTCCACCCTTGTGTTATTTCTTTATTGTCCGTCAGTAGATTTCCTTTTCATCTTCGATGAACTTGGGAGATACTGTTGGCTTCGCATTGTTTTGTCTTTGTGCTGGAATCTTGAATATCATACCACCGCCATCTGGTGACTAAAGGTCTTCATAGAGTTTTTGACATTCAATCGCTTTTGTTATGGCAACCACTTTGTTCGAAAACTTTTTTGCGTCCTTCGCTATTTTCTTCAGCTTTTCTTTATCAGGTGAGTCATCTGGACATTTCTTCCATTCCTGGAATGTCAATTTTTTGTTCTTTACGGCTTCCTTAATCTTATCGCCTTTCCAAAATCATGGTTCTTTGTTGATATTAAGTCGCCCTTTTGACTCTCCAAGCATCTCTTTGGCCTTAATGACAAAACCATCCTGAAAACTTGCCACATTTCCTCCACGTTCAGTTCGTCCTTCATAGTATTAATATCCTCAAGCCACTCCTGTATATGTTCCACGAACTGAAGTCCTTCTGGGGTGTAGAGCTTGTACCACTTTATTTTTGGTGTTCTAACCGAAGTGTTCTTGCTATTTCCCTTCTTCTTCAGACGGAAATCGGTTAGTAGTAAGCGGTACTGGCTAACTACATCTTCTCCAAGAATGACTTTACAGCCTTTTACGAACTTTTTGATGGACCTCGTACAAAGATGATAATCTATCTGACTTTCTCTACCACCACTACTGTAAGTGATTAAATGTCGATCTTGCTTTCTAAAGAATGTGCTCAGTATGGACCATACTCGCCATATTTTTCCATTTAGTCTCTTTCACGCAAAGAATATCGATATTTCTTTTACACATTACTTCTTCCAGTTAGTAACTTTTTCCATTCATACTCCCCACGTTCCATTATCCAATTCTAAATTGCTTTATTTTTTTCGCCTCCGAAATGTATCGAGCTCTGACCTGCGTAGTTCTTGAACTACACGTCCTAGGATCACTAACCAAAAGTTTAGTGCCCAGCGGGGTAGTGTTGTTTCTTTTTCGAACCATAATTTCAATAAAGCAGTCCATTCTTTTTAACCTATCTGGACAAAAGGTTATCAATTTTGGCACCCTCATACTTCGCCAAAGATAAGTGTTTATTTGACTGTTCTTTTATATCCACCGGTAGTCTCCAGTCATGGCAACCCACAGGCTAGTATGATGACTGGTTGGCCAGCTCCTAATGATGTTTATGGCGCCACAGACTCACCTCATGATGTTTACATTGTCTGCAAGTGATTGTGAATGTTCTCATTACCCACAAGCAAAAAAAAACTCACGTCGGATTTGTAATACATATTACTTAATTTGAAACTTTAATTTAAATGTTCATTAATGTTCATTAATTTGTATTACATATTACTTAATTAGAAACTTTAATTTAAACTAATAAAACAATAAATAACATTATATTTAATTTATTTAAATTTTATATGAAAATTTTTAACAGAAAAAAAAAGAACAAAATACGTCCGCTCGCTGTTGGTCTCATTTGGCTGTCGGGTTTTGCAATTTTCGGTAAACCAAATAATTATGAAACATTGGGGTTGATAACACTGCATTTTGTTTCTTAATATGGATTATCCATTATGTTTTATGGATGATGTGCCTGTTTTATCATTTTATTAAACGGATCTCTTGGTTTTCCATTTTTCCAAGTGTGTTTGATGTATGGACATTCGATGATCATATTTAGAACTCTATTGTCGTATTCTATTTCGTCTATTATGACAACAGCATTCTTTTTATCTGCGCTTTGGTGAAGATTATATCCTTATTTGCACTTATTGTTTTAATTGTTTTTGATAACGTTGGTGATTGTGATGTTTAATTGAAGTTTAAATGTTTTAAAATAGTTTTCTTTGTTTCAAATCTAATATTCTGCTTGATTATGTTTGGACATTGTGATATGCCCGATTAAATATCGATTGCTATATCTACCAGTGGTGTGGTTTGAGGTGCAATAGCAAATTTTAATTCTTTATTAAGAACATTTATTTGTTTCTGGGCAAAAACAGTAGAGGACAAATTGTGTACCAGATTCGGAAATATCGGAGCTGTTTGAATTAATGGTACGGAAATATTTGATGACTCGAGGTTTTTTATTTTCTTTGTGTTGCATTTTAATCTGCTTCTTGTATGTTGTTTTTATTCTTCTTTGGATATATGCATCGAAATCTAAATAACGGTAATTGAAATCTATGTTGTTTTTATGGTATCGGCACAGCTGAGTTCTAGTCCTGTGGCATGGTTTCAGTCTGTCAGATCATTTGAAAAAGTTCAAACATTCCTAAGTATAGAATTTCACCACCATGTACAATTATTTCGGAAGTTATATCGTCGATACCAGGTGCTTTATTGCGTTTTAATTTTGACAACGCCGCTTCGAATTCCTCCTCTTTTGTGGGTTCGTCTATACGTACCTTTGATGCACGAATAATGACCACTTAAGTTGAGAAGATTCTCAAAATAAGCGGCCAAAGTATCTAAAATATTTTTTAGGTCTACTTGTAGCTCCCCATCTTCGTGTTGAATAGCAGTATATCTAGTTTGAGGTCCCCTCTTTAAAGCCTTAAACTGTTTAAAGAAGTTATTGAAGCTTTCAATCTCCTCACACTGTCTCTTCCACCATTCTATCTTCGTGCGACTACATAGCTTTGTAACGGATTGTCTTGCCAGTTTATAGTTCTCCTTCGTGGACCTGGTGTTGCGTACTTGTAGAAATATCAGATAGCAATCTCTTTTATATTGAATAGTATCAAGACATGCTTGATCCATTCATGGCTTCTGGGAGTGGGTTTTGTGGTCGTCCAAGTATTTCCTCATCAGCGCTTAAAACAGCATCTTTGAGCAAATACCATGACTTATCGACGTCTCCTTTAATGGTTTCTAATTTCTCCAATGTTTCGACAATATGGTTTTGATATCTCTTTTCTGTTTCAGCATTCTTTAGTGATGATATGTTAAAACGTATGAGTGCTATGTAGAAAGTATCCATCTCGTCGACGGTCTTAGATTCAGTAAGTGCATGCATGGCAATAGGAGAAATATTGTTGTATTTACCGCGAAACCATAGGTAGCAGATCTTTTCATTGACCGGAATGAATTTCATCACGGCTTCTTGCATGCGTGCACCAAAAAAAACCAGTACCAAATTCTCTTCGAGAAACATGACCACTACAGTATAGAAAGTGACTATCCAAATCTTGTTTTCTGACTATTGGCTATCTAATTTCTTACAGAGCTATAGTATCCATCCTATATCTCTCAGCCTCTGTTCCTAAACTCACAAGAGCACTCAGTTTGTGCACGTTCCACGCTCCGATTCGGCAGTCTGATCCTTTTTCACGTCTAGGTAAAAGTTGTATCCGGGTTTGTTATTCTCTTTCTTATTACCAAATTTAACAAATCAGTTTTTTTTCCGGGGCTAGGGTGTTAACCTTAGCCAACCCAAATTGTCGTGAAGGGTCCGTTCTGCATATTAAGGTCACCAGAAACAAACTTTTTACACGTTTATATAGGGAGCCGCTTGATCCAAGACAGACACCCGCTCCTAGCCGCCCCTAACATATAGAACGGACGCTTGGGTTCGCATTGGTTTTAAGGCATCAAGTCACCGTAGTTCAGCGCCATTGACTAAGTAGTTTTTACCCTGCTTGTCTCCGATGCACCAACCTAATTCTGTCAGTATTGCCCAGGCAGCACGGCATGGACGTTTGACATACAATACAAAAAACAAAAATATTACAAGAAAATACTAAAATTTTTATAAAATATTATAACTAAATATTTTTATTTATAAACAACTAACTTGAAAAAGCAAAAACTTAATTTTTTCTAATAAAATCATTTATGTTGTCATAACATAATTTTTGTTGACATTATATATACTTGGGTAAAGTATGTTTTATGCCAACATTCTCAGTTTTATGGCAACATTTGCACAAACACTAGAAATAAACTCCAGCAAAATTTTGAATATTTATATTGTTGGTCTTGTTTCGCATACGAAAATCATGATATACTTATTGCTTCATTTTTTACTGGAAAAAATATTGGAATATGTAAATCGCCCATATAACAATATCGATCGAAACGACATAATCTTTCAGAACCGAAGTAAGTAAAAACTTCTGATGTTCTGGCTCTATTTTTGATGATTGACTGAATATTAAAAAATAGGCAACAATCAACTTACTCATCAATTCACAGCCATTAAGAAGTGACTGTCGTATTTGATAATAGTAAAATTCTATAATTTTGAAATACTGTCAATATTGTGTGACATCATCAATTTTTAAAAACGCCTATATGTAATTGTATAATGCCATATAGAATCTTAGATCTATTGTTATAGATATCTACAGTAGAATTTTTTACCAGCGAACACGAAAATTGGTCGTTCTGCGCATTATCATATACGCATGTGCGAATATTTGGTGTCTCAGATTAAAATATTAAAAAAAACTGTTGGGGTCCCATTGAAATGGACAAAAAATAAAGAAATAAGATAAAATTAATAAATTACTATTGAAATTCAACCAATTATAATCGACAATCAAAAACTAGTTAAAATATTAATGATTTTGTAGGCAGTATAACAAAATTTTGATAATTAAAAATAATTATAATAAAAATAACGACGCCTATGTAAACAAATGTCACAACAAACAAATGATACGAACTAGGAGTAGGGTGATCAAACATCCTCTTTTAAGAGGACAAGTCAACTTTCGAAGCAAAAGAAAGTGTCCGGTATCTTTTTTTAAAGAAACATAAATCATAAGAAACATAAAGATTACATAAATCGTCAAACATCTTAGATATTTATGTTATCTTTTGAGTAAAGTGTTTTTTATTACATTTTTAATGTGCTGCTAATTATCTAGTACTTTCATCGAGCGTGCGGAAAAAATTTTTTTTTACCGACTGTCATAGAAAATACTAAGCTCGTTCCATTGAAAATCAAACTTACTCAAATTTGCTTTGATCTACTCTACCTCGAACAAGTTGTGTAGTTGAAAAGCAGTTTATTTTTCGATTTTATTTAGATCGGTTATAAACTTGTTTTGGTATTTTTAATAATAAAATGGACCAGTTAGATCTAAATATCAGCCCGAAATAAAAAATTTTAATAATAATAAAATTGTGTGGTTTTTTTAAAAATATTTTCAAGTTTTTAGCGTTCCATTGGTGATCAACTCAAAAGCTGCTTTGAGCAGCTATTTTGTTCCAAAGGAACGCATGTAATGTGTTCTATCTATCAGTTTAAAACAGAAAGTTGGCTTTTGCTGTTTAACGAGCATTTTTTAATTTTTTCTGCTCGTAGTCGGAAAGTAAAAACACAAGTAAAACCAAAGACATAATGAACAAAGACAATATATTAAAATTTATTAATTTCTTCTCCCCAAAACACTTTTGATTTTTTGGCTCTATAACCCGAGGGCTTCTTTTTTAAAAAAGGAATAAACCTTTTATATTTACTAATATTCAAATTTTCTTTAACGATGAATGTTGATTTTAACATTGAATAATTTGACCACATTGTTGAAGACTTTTTTGTCTGCGATAGTTCACCAAAATATACCAAAAACACATCTTCAGAATAAAAATTTCCTGTTTTTTTGTTCTTACACCAATTGATAAATAATAGGTAAGCTTTTTCATACCGAACTTTAGATTTTTCAGGCAACAGAACTAAAGTTAAATTGTTGGCTGCTTCTTTTATATGAGGTGAAGTGCTAATTATATCACTTTCCTCACGACTGCTCATTTTAAATTATTTTTATTTAAAAATAGATATAACCTGTGTATAAATTTTAAATTTATTAATTTAAAATTTTAATTCGACGTCCGATACGTTTTTTAAACAACAAATAAATGCCTCCTTGGCAACTTTGATCGCATTTGTCGGCAGTCGTTAAAAAAATAGTATGTGTCCTTTGAGCAGAAAGTAACATTGCTGCTCTGCTCAGCTACGCCTCAACCAGCAAATTTTCAAGCACGAGCAGCAATGTAGTACTTTCTGCTCTTAATATACAATCTACTATTACTCATGATATTTGAGCAACTTTTGTCTTTTAATTTGTAATTTCAAAGCGTAAATGCACGTTTAATGACAAAATAAAAATTTAATACCCCATGTTCACACAGAACGATAACAATCATTACCGGGTGATCTGTGCTGTTTGTAATGTTAAGTTTTCTAAAATCTAAACCAACAAGGGAAGGTCGATGGACGATGGAAGGTCGAAAAAGACGATGTAAGGAAAAGATTTATCCAATAAAACGTAAATCAAAATTTTTTATTTTAAAATTCACAAAAATGAAAGACCAAGTTGGTGCTGCAGAGGGTACATTGGCATACCACACAGGTACGCATCATCATCACTATGTAGTTTTCGATCCATTGGTTGCAACCATAAATTTATGCTACATATTTTACCAGATTCAGCTATTACTAAAAAAATTCTTGTCCGCAAACTCAAACAGAAGCGATTATATTGTTAATGTGTTGGGTCTTCTGGCACAAATTTTGTTTCAGTTTGAACAGATACCAGTAACCATGGCAATCATAAAATAATTAATGTGTTCTTACAATATTTTAAAAAAGAAACAGGTTACAATATCAAAGTAGTGGACATTAAAACACTAAAAGACGAAACTGCTAGTTCTATACTTAAATTTTTATCCTCTATTTTAGTAAAACATGATATATCTGCTAAATGCATAGCTGTGCCGGGTGCATGATGACTGCGTTCATTTTAATGAATAAAACTCAATAAATGAACACAGCCATTATGTTGTTTTTACATAGAATTAAGGTAGACATGCAAGTAGACTTTATACACTGTTGTAGAAATTTTTTTTATTGTGCATGCCTGCTCAGATGGTAAATGTAATTTCTTTAAACAAAAATTTGTTTTTTCAGCTGAGAAATGAAGTGAACCTTTTTTGATGAGTTTTAAGTGTGTTGACCGCAACCCTCTCCCAATAAAAGTTTGTCCTCTTTTTTGTAATGTTCGATCTGGTCACCCTAACTAGGAGTAGAAATTTAGGGCCATATCGACAAACCCAACTAAAATCGCAACTACAACTAAAGTGTCAGTTTTGGTATTTTTAAACCACATTAAATCATCAGTTTTAAATGTAGATTAAAGTTGTAGTTGCAGATTTAGTCATGGATATCGGTGATTAAATTTCCACTTACAATTGACGGTTAAAATTCGATGATAGATTTTTTTAAATCAATACGTTGTCAAATAATACTTTATAATAAAATATTTTGAAGCATTAACATAAATATGTATTTCAATTGTGTTCTTTATAAAAATTCTAAATAATTGAAAACTCTAAATAATTGTTAATCTTGCAAATCAATATTGTTTTGTGTTGTATTTAAGTTTTTTTTACTATAGTTACATTATTATTAATATTGCAATAAATTTTAATACATAATTACTGATTTCTAATTATTGCTGTGTTCGAAAAATTATAGTTTTAAATTACGTTTAAAAATACCATCAAAATCTCAACTAAATTCGTAGTTTTAATGTGGTTTAAAAATACCAGTTTTGAACATCAATTTCGAAAAAACTGTGACTACAACTAAAAGTTGTAGTTGCGTCTGTCGATATGGCCCTTAACTAATGTAACTGTTTTCAAAACATATTTATCCCAAAATAAATAATACATCTCTGTTTTACTTTTTGTCTCATCTTTTATCTCTTGAGTTTTGATGCGTGGTATCTGTCAAAAATTCATTGGTAAAAAAATTCTACTATACATACTTTATTTGTTTTATTTTATTATATGTTTTTATCTTTTTTATTAAGTTTTGTAGCAGCATGTGATTGTGACCTTGCGTTTATTTTATTCAGTTTAGTTGTGTTAAGTTCGCCTTCATATTAAGTTGGAGTTTGTAAAATAAGTGAGTTACCAACTTTTCCAATAAACAAAAATATGTTAACAGAACCAAATAATTTAAAAGATGTAAGTATAAATTTAAATTACAATACAATTTTAAATATTAATTTGTGTTTAGAATTTTAGATTTGTATAATGAAACATATGAACTTTGTACGATTATCAATTACTAAAATAATTATGCTCTTGACAGTTGTTCAAAATGATAGTGTAGATGTGGGTTTTAGTTTACACACCAGCAATATTTTTCCCCGTTTTTTTATTAGAATTGTTTGAATTTTTGTAATAGAGCGTTTTACAATTCATTCAAATCGTTATATTGCTGCATGTATTTGACAGATTACGTACAGCAATGATAATTAGAAATCAGTATTTATGTATTAAAATTTAACTATAGTAAAAAACAACTTAAAGGCAACACAAAACAATCTTGATTTGCAAGAAATAACAATTATATAAAGTTTCTTATATAAAGTTTTTCGAAATACAAACCAGCTGATCTCAACTGTCAATTTTTTTAGGGAAATAGGTCTTTAAACGTTGTATGTTTAAATATATCACAAAAAGAGACATAAAGATAAGACTATTCGATAAACGTAAAAATAAAAACTGTGTAGCTATTTACATTTTTGAAGAAGTTTATAAAGAGTGTCCCAGAATTTACACAAGATTTGTTGTTCGTTGTTTTTGATATCACATATTGTGTAACAACATTCATAATCATGCAATATTGGCACAAAACCTAGATTTTATTGTCGCGATAATGATGCATTCTTTGGTTTTAACGATTAATTAAAGATCTGAGTGACAATCAGTAATTCTTTCGATCGCCTATAATTTTTAGTAGGTAAATATTTTCACAGTTCAAACTCAATAATGAACACGTTACCAAAGAAATGGCACCAAAATCAAATCGGTCGTGCATTTTCGTTCACCTTTTAAAGGAGAAAAATATTTCTCAGCATGTATGTATATATTTATAGTGAACACATAAATTGGGGAAAAGCACATATTATCTTATTTTATAAATAAGTATGGAGGCTTAAGCTGGAGAATGTTTTATTGATAATTTACAACTTGTTTGTTTTGTTGTAAATATAAAACGTTGTACAGTACATCCACTCAGATTTGTGTCAAAACTTAGATTAATGTACGGAAAGTTTTGAAAAGTCAACAATCAAGGTTTAAATTCTAAAGGTATTTTAATTTTTTTATAAGTTAGTTGGACATCAGCACACTAAATATGAAATATTCATTATTTAGACTCTTTGAACATACGAGGAATGAATATTTCTCTCAAGAACGTAACATTGAAGTTACAATTTTCAATTAACTTTAAAATCTTCTCATATTAATACATTTTGTGTAAAATAAAACCGTTTGTGAAATAAATTACGTTATAGCGAAATGAGCAAAGTTATCTTCACTTCTGTGTCAATAAGTCATATGGAGATAACTCGAGTTATGACATTATGCCTTTCCGCTTTTTTCGGTTTGGCCTTTGTTAGGAGTACATTTTGCTCTTTACCGTTTTCACCTACGACTTTTGATGTGAAATCTAAAACAATGTGCAAAAGGGAATAACTCAGAAACGCTCTATTTTAAATTTGTCAAAAAAGAATAACTCAAAAATTTGATAAAAAAATAATAAATATCTGAAGATATTACTTTTTGTCAACCGAAAAATTTAAAACTTGTTCACTATAAAATAAGTTATATCCTTTTGTCAAATAATAGTTGATGCCTATAAGGGCATAAGGCTAGATATTTATTTAAAATTAGTATTTTTATTCTGACAAATAGAAATAACTCAACTTATTATTTGATGCACCAGAAAATTTGATTTGACACAAGGGCATAAGACGTTAAATCCACGATAACTTCTTAAATATGAATCTGAGATAGAAAACAATCAATAAATCTGACAAAGCTAAAAATTTCGCGTCATATCCCGGTATTTATTTCAATCTACACATATACAATTTTATCACAAAAGAGTTTTAATCTTAAAATCGCTCTCCTGAAAAGTTAGCAAAATGAGTTATCCCCTTATGACTTTTTGGCACAGACTTTATAATGAAGTTTTCCCACAGTTAGGATTTTCATCAATTGAATTAGTTAAATAGTCCAAATAAGGTTGTACATATACATAAAACATTCAACTAGAAATTATCTGAATTATAAAATATTTAAACCTATCTCAGAATTCACGACACCTGTGGTATTTGAAAATCGACCAACTAAGTCCAATGGACAAAGCTAAAGGCAATAACGCACCAGGTGGTACTCGTATTTCAATTACTTTGTTAAATAATCTATATCCAACTAGAAAATACTTATAGAGTCTATACTTACTCTAACGATGACTATTAATTGCATTTAAACTAACGAAAAAACCGCGAATACACTCCTAAACTCTGACTTTTAAAATTCCGTGTATAGAGAGAAACGTATCACTTTGGTGAGTACCAGTATAAAAAATAAGCAGCAATTTAAAATAAACAAAATAATTCAGCAAGACAAGCATAAATGGGAATTGCATTAGAAAAAATGTGGTATAACTTGGGTAATAGATTAGATTAGATTAAATTCGGTGATGATGTGTTGTACTGCGACCAAAATGGTCTATGGTCCTACTACTCCCTGGTGAACACCCAGTTCCAGTTTCCTTTAGAAACGTCAGGATATATAGAGGGTTAAGTTTATGCAGGTCATACCCGTCAATATAATACGCCGCCAGGACTGGGGTCTCTTCTTCCAATAAACAGAACCTACAATCGTCTCCCTGATCCGCTACTACGTTCTTAAGGTGTTTTATTAGTTTAAATTGTCCTGTAGGAACGCCAGTCAGTATTCTGAGTTTACTCCTATTCCACGTAGAGCACATTCCTGCTCTCTTTTGATTAAACTATGTTATTCCGCAGGTTTTGGACCATTTCCCCAATCCACAAAAGGGCTCCGAATCGACAAAAGGGGAGGTCCCCTTACAAATTATTCGGTTTCTGTATTATCTACGAGACCCACATAGCTAGACATTCAGTAAACTGTTACTTTTTTACTATTTCCAAGCTTGTTTAGTTTGCTCACACCATCTCCAACAATTTTGGTTCTGACGGTGTATGAGCTGAACGCATTAATTGCTGCTTGGTGGTCCAATAACATCACGGATCTCTTGTTCTTATATTTTCTTCCTAATCTGTAGTCTGCGCATCTTTTGATAGCACATATTTCAACCTGAAAGACACTTGTGTAGGTGCCCATGGGCTGAAAGTAGTTTTTTTTAGGTTAAAATCCTCCGCCACTCCGATTTTTTTCACAACTGCGATGTATATTTCTAATCGAATTTGAACTACTTAACATTCCGTCCGGGAACAAGCCCTAAAAGCATCTCCATTGACGCAGTAGGATATGTTCTCAATGCTTATGGTATGCAGATACAGGCTAGCCTCTGCCCCTTTCCCAACTTTGTTTTCCAAGCGTAAAGCTGGGCTCTTTTGTTCGTGATGGCTGGTCTCACTAGCATGATATACATCCACCTCAGAATACCTGGACTACAACCCCATGTTTTTCCCGCAAGATTTTTACCGCCAGAGCTCTTACCGCTTTGCTTACCACTGCTTTCATGTGGTTTTTCCCTAGGAGAATCGAGAATTACTCCCAGATACTTAGTCTTCTGCGCAAATTCAATTATGGAGCCCCTCATGGTGATGAATTTCATGCTCGTTGGTGAACAGGACCAACCTGGACCTTAGATTGAGTTTTAGATTTGTCCCCTCTATACAATATTACAGAGTGTTTTTTCGAACTTATCTCTGGCAATAATGACAATGTCACCCGCTAACCAAAGCCATTTAATTCTCTGGCTACTCAATATAGTCAGAATTTCATCCACCACCAGACTCCACATAATTAGCGATAAGACCCCACATTGCGGCCCCTATAGTGGTGCCAAGACTGATTTTACAATCACCAGCCTTGGTTTCTGTTACTCTAGTCCTCAGCATCTCACACATCCAGTCAGTTGTGGTGCTGTCAACCGTTTTCTCACATAGAGTCTTCTTGACCGTTCCATGTGAGGTGGTTATCAAGCTCCTTCAATATCTAGAAGGGCACAGACAGCATCCTTTTTGTTGTCCACTGCCTTTCCTAGTTTTTTCGTTAATCTGACCCGCGCGGTTGCCGTTAATCTGTTCATTCTGTACGCATGTTGACTATATTGCAAAGGCGATCTCTACAAGATATTGGTTCGTATGTGGTTGTCGATCACACGGCTCTTGGATTTAATCAAACGCCAGACTGTTTCTGCCTATAGCCTACTTAATATGGTCCTCCGTAAACTGTGAGGCAGCTAGCCTCCAGTTCTCTGGACTTGGTCTTTTACATTTCTTCTTACTCGCGATTGTTGCACACGCGCTTATGCCTCCCGAAAAGTGTGTTTCTAGAAGAAGAGTAGATCTCAGCTGCTCATTTTCCGTATGCGGTTCGTCCGGCCTACTCAAAGAAGTTTTGATCTCGACATTGGTCTTCGTCAAAGCATTATGCAGCCTAGCCGCTACAAGTCTTGCACATATATTATCATCAACATTTCT
Organism: Diogma glabrata; assembly: GCA_963693315.1. Lineage (NCBI taxonomy): Eukaryota > Metazoa > Arthropoda > Insecta > Diptera > Cylindrotomidae > Diogma > Diogma glabrata. The sequence goes on from OY856186.1 coordinate 249,822,846, forward strand.
GAAGCTGCCCCTCTTTGCCTTCCTGATTTTTTTATTGCAGTTAGTTCCATGGGATACTCTTCTCTCGAATAACTTGGTTATTACCAGGTTTACCCGCGCTACAGCTTGTTCCAGTGCGGCATAGTGTTTTACCTTCTGGCTAACCGTTACTAACTATAGACCTTTTAGGGTCTCTTCTTTCGTACTATCCAGTTCAAACAGAATCATTCTATGATCCGACAAGGAGGGTTAATTTGAGACTCCCCAGTTCTTTATGAACTGTCATACATCGGTATGCTACTGGTAACTTGCTACTGGTAAATCTAACCAATCTAACCACTCTAATCTAGCATACAACTTGCTACTCGTAAATCTAACTTGTTCTGTCTTGCCATTGTGACAAAGGTCAGAACGTACCACCAGCACTTGTACCTCTGTAGGCGGTATCATTGCTCCAACCCCTGCAAAGCATGCCATTGCTACCTCTTCCTGGCTTCGAATGCTTCCGCTTTCTGCAGCCTCTATATTAGATGTTATCTGAGTGGGGTGTTTCTGCCCCTTCATCTATCAACACTCTCTTTTCCTCCTTGTTCTTCACATCACCGATACTACTGGAGTGCTCTGCAGCAGCATCCACTACCTCTTTTTTAACTGTATTTGACACCTCAACGGGTGTCGTTAAAGTTGCAGTTGCCAACCTAGGCGATGGTGATATCTGAGGTACTTCCTACAAGCTGTCGCCAGCCTCCTCTTACTCCGTTCCTTCTGCCATTGCCTTTCTAGGTCCATGAATAATAACTTTGCCAAACCTGTAGTTGAAAGTATTCCCTACCCCCGTATGGCTTTCTTTACCCTGACGTCGATCAGTACAGTGTAGTGCCTGTACCCCCATCCTAACTACCAGACAGCTGCCAATCTTTGACGAATAAGCCGGCGTTTTGCCCCTCTAGCGAAGCGAGAGATTTCACCTGTCTAATCGGAATGTCATCTTCTATTTGCGTCACAAGTGAACATTTACTGACTTCCACTTTAGGTAAAACACACACGTCGTAGTCTACTACCACATGACCAGGTTTGAAAGGACCACCGATCCTGTCATAAGCACATCCTATCGCTAGTTGCTTCCACGCTAAGCATCGTCTGGGGAAAATCCTCAGCCAGAATAGCCACCTTAATAACACCAGCACCACTTAATAACCCCTAGCCGCCTTAATAACACCAAAATAGCTGATGGTTAGTCTGAGATGGTGTAACTTTCTACCACCTGACTGGAGGTTATCCTGGACATCTTTGCTGTATTATTCTGCGGCGTCGTAACCAGCTCTACTGAGCCACAGTCTCAGTGGCTCGTCCAGCCCTCCAGACTGTTTTTAGAGTGGTAGAGTTGGACCTATATACTGCTCCTGGCCATAACACTCACTTGTCGCGGGTACATTTTCATCGTCAGCATGACAAAGATACTCGTTTCTGCGCCTCCACTTGTTCCTGTGTGACCCGCTCTACAGAGGGTATGGATAAATAACACATATGCCATGAGAAAGCTTGAAGACTCGGAGGCGATAGCATAATGGAGTAACTTGGGGCATAAGTGAAACTGAAACAACAGATTCGGTGTATTCTTTTTTGTCAGCTTTTGTGTTTCGAGCAAACGCTTTTGTGTTTCGCGACCCCTAGATTAATTCTATCGTTCTTTTCTATATGGATTGACAACTATACCATTGGTCTGCTGTGAACGTGTCATCGGTAGATGAATCACATCGGATGATGAATGTACGATGGAAAATCAATGAAGTTTTTCTTTTTCTCAGACTTTTTCTTTATATCGAACCAAAAATATTTTCTTCCTTCTTTACAACATCAGTGGTTTCAGAAGCTTACTTCTATAAAAAGCTGCAAGATAGCAAGTGATGAAGATTATGATTACCAATCCATCTCAACACCATCTATACATCTTGAAATAATTTTGGTAAAGATAACATCAAATTAATAAGAATTAGTCATTAACTTATGAAAAACATGATTCTAAAAGGAGCCGCAAAGCTAATATAAACAACGTGATACCAAAAACATAAAGAAACCAACGATGTAAAATAATTTAACTGATTGAACAAACGTTTTCAATAACAGAAGTCAGAAAACTAACAGACAATCCAACAAAACCCAAGCAACTTTTGAAAAGCTATTCAGTCAAAAGATTCGAAAATGGCAGCTGTTACAGGCCTCCTGTCTGACCTTGTTGGTGTACAAGTAAGCAGATATCACATACCGTTGGCAATAGTAACAAAACTAAACTAAAATGGGGTACTGGCATATGCAGGTAGTGTGTATAGGTATACAGGTAGTGATAATGCTGTCATATGCAGTTATATGCAGGTAGTGGCATACGCCTTGATCATGTGACGCACGAATAATTAAAGCCCAGATATAGAGTTATACGACGGCTCCTTTCTTCGAGCAAGCAATAACGTGCCATCACCAAGGAATCTTCCATAACTAAGATTAGGTGATACTGCTCATCCGTTTCTCTTTGCTATTACCACCGGCATGTGATATTTCAGGTTAACCCGAATGTCAATAGTAGGTCGCATACTACCTACCAGTAGGTTTTCATACCCGTAGATGAAAAATTGCAAATCAATAAAAATTGATGCTATTATGTGGGAAAATAGATGTCATAAAAAGTTTAAAAACATTTTTGTAGAATGGAAATAATCAGCTTAAACCACGATTTCACCTAAGCATATGTCAGGATACTGAAAAGTTTACAAATACTCGTTACTAATCTTTTGTGACTGAAATTGATGTATGCAGAGACATTTTTTAATAATGTCTTTTATTTATCATACAAGTTTCCATCATTCGTATAAACTGAAATATCATGTCTAATTGCTTTTCTTAATTTTTTCATTGTAGAACTAAACTAAACAACAGTATAAAACTATAACCAGTGTGCCTATGAGCACAAATAAAAACTCATCAAACATCGATATGTTAAATTCGGAAGAACTTCGCATTCCAGTTCCATGGGGTTACATAGCAGCAAAATGGTGGGGTTCCAAATACGTTCGCCCAGTCTTATGTATCCATGGATGGCAAGATAATGCTGGATCATTTGATCGGTTAATCCCCTTACTACCACAACATGTAGGCTATCTAGCTATAGATTTACCCGGACATGGATTATCATCTCAATTACCTCCCGGAATTATCTACGACAAAATGATGTTTGTGTATGTAATAAAACTATTACAACATCAATATAAGTGGGACAAGATTTCTATAATCGCACACTCAATGGGCGTGGTTTAGGTTTTATATATACGGCGTTATTTCCTATTAATGTTGATATGATGATCGCAATTGATGGATTGAAAATGTTTTATTTACCTTCGAACAAGTATCCAGATGTAAAAAAAAATTTACTCGATATGCATTTAACACACGAGGAAAGAGTAAACACATCTCAAGAACCACCATCTTACTTTTACAATGAGCTAATCGATAAATTATATGATGGAATGCGTGGCTCAATTGATAAGGAACAGTCTCATTTTTTATTACAACGAGGTGTTAAAAAATCAGAACTTTATCCTGATAAATATTATTTTAGTCGTGACAGTAGGACAAAATATTTGGATACTCTTTCTTACAACGATGATGTGTCGTATGCACTAGCGAAACAAATAAAATCTCCATATATGCTTTTAGTATGCAGTGAAACAAAAAAAATACAAGTTGATACAAAAAACAATTCGTTAAACTTTGTTCAATTCATGATGGAAACACTACCGTTATTTGAGTTCCAACTAGTTGAAGGAAGACATCATACGCATTTAAATGAACCAGAAAAGATGAGTGGCATTATAACAAATTTCATTAATAACCCACCGGCCGGTCAATAGTAAAAGTTCAAATGAATATACAAGTAAATTATAAGCATTACCGGAATAGTATTAAATAAATCATGGAAAAGTTGGTGTATTATTTTAATTTATAATAAAATGTTTTAATGAAGAAGATTAAATCGAATAATTTCTGTAGACCAACGTCTCAACAGCTTCAATCAACAGTGCATTCTAGAAGTTTGATGTAAGCAATCTTCTCTTCTTTTCTAAAACTTCTATGGCATCTTTAAAATCTTTGCTCCTAGATTTACTTCGAAAAACTATTAGTTTCATATAACATAATGTCAACGACGGGGACGATCCAAAAAGTCGATTCATACCTCGATTCAAAAAAAAAAAAAAAGGCTATGCCATTTTTTTTTTCAATTACACCGTTTTTTTCTTATGTTACACCGTTAAAAATTATTTCAAAAAATTAACAGTGTACATTTTTAAAACTTTGTTCTAATACCTATTCAACGATGATATATCATTTATGAAAATCGATTGAGTAGTTTTTCTACAATCGCTCGTCAAAATGCACTCACATCACAAAATAACAAAAAATTGAGGGGCACCTGTGAAGACCCCTGGTCGAAAAAAAAAATTCTAAGAGAACTTGTATTTTTTATTTATCAAAGACTATCTATAAACAAAAAATAGCAGTATAGGTGAAATAAAAAATACGATTTTTTTCAGAATATTTTTTATAATGTTTAGTTTGAGAACAAGGTGGCTCGAAAGATTTCTTTAGAAATAAAATTGCAAAAAAACGGCTCACCCGATATCATCAATTTTATGTGCATTGAAAAGTACATTTTTGGAAATATAGGTATTTTTTATAGCCCCTATGCTACATTATGGTCAAGCATGAAGTCGCTTTAAAATGGTTGGGTTCAG